>CABFWB010005669.1:0-42303 GCA_902151455.1 Timema bartmani | reverse complement strand
ATGTTGGTCAGTGAACCCAGATCTTATAATAACCAATTATCTTATTGTATATGTTATGTTGATAAAGTCTAATAATAAAAAATCTTATGGCCCTGTTCATTCTATGTTTGTTAAATTGTACCTATCCCTTCAACTCTGTAGGGGAGGGTACAGCTTGATTTACTGAACAAGTTCTGTCTTAACAAAAATAGGTGTAGAATCACCAGTGCTCTTTCTTTGTTACTTAATATTTTCCTCTTGGAATGTAATTGTTTGTAACAAGCCAGAGATTCCATAATTTGTGTTAGATTTTAACTGTTAACAATACACTATTATTCAAATAAATATATTAATATGCACATAAAACTATAATTCCACAACCATACGGCAAAATACAAAACACACAACCAAAACACATACAGATAAAAGATCTTAACATGATTAATAACAAATATTTTTTTTTACACATAGTGTTTATTTAGTTAATGTTTTTGAGCTAGCTATTAGGAACACGAGACTCAAACTACTGTAATTTTATGACCGTGCTGGAGGAAGAAGCACCAATTACTGGCAACAGCAACAGCCCAGCATTGCCAAATTTGATATACATTCGAAGGAAGACTTATCACGGAAAACAAAAGAATGACAACGCTGTTGCTCAATAGTAAGCATGCAGTTCCCTCAGCAATGAAATTAGGTGTAGAATCAGTGGATACCAAACTAGTAAAGATATGCTTGTCTAGATATAATTCTCGGACCAAATATTTGACTCTATCTGGATTGAAATCAAAGTTTCTAAGAGGTGGCTGACATTATTTAGAACACTAAACCTCTCATGTCTAATACATAAAAATAAGAGCTTTTATTTAACACACAAGAAATCTACATGGTATAAGTATTTTCCAAAATTTTAAAATACTGTTAAAATAATAACAAACTCTTCTACTTGCATCATCAACAGGGTCCATGCCCATTAGTCCAGGAAACCTTCTCTTGCGCATTTTACGTAGAGTGGGCGGAGTTTCTGGTGGTATTAACCCCTTGGATACAGCCCTGACAAACTCATGCCTCTTTCGGCGGGCCAGTGCTGTAGTTTGTATGACAACCGAGCGAGGAGTGCGAAGATATGGGCGCGCAACCATCTCAGATAATTTCTCAGTTACCTCCTCAAGCTCATTCTGTAAACGTTGAACATAATTAAAAATAAATCCCATGAATTTTTAAGAATACTTGAAATTCAAGGATTGGAAAAAAAAATAGAACCTGAATATTTTAAGAGCTATCATTATGCTTACTTGAAGCTTAGCTCAACACAATTAGAGGCCAAACCTGAAAACCAGACCCCAGACCATTAATTTACCAACTAAATGAAGGTACACTGTGGTAAAATGAAGTTGGAGAAAAATTCTAACACCTTTATCTGTAGAAATGCACTCTATTTTCTAATTTATTTTTTAGCACAACATCTTACTACTCGTTTGGGTTATACACTCACTCTATCATAATCTTATTCCCTCTTTTATTTATCATTTCCCTAGATTTGATTTCAAATTCAAAATTTGGGATTCATAGATAAAATTAAGATTTGGATTTTTAAAATAGTGGATTCAACCCAACTCTAATTTTCATTGTTTGGTTAAGGTTTATATTTTCCATAGCAAGATTTTATCAATAAATAAATAAAGAGAGATTATACTTCAGAGTGTAAATAAAAACACTCCTCAAGGCAAAAGTTATTTTGTTGTTGCTTTTATAACTATACCTGCATGAATTCAAATATTGTTTTGTTGTATCCGTTATCCTCGAGGTAGTAACCATAAACATATGAGCCACACAACACGCGGCGGGCTTTCAAAAGCTCTCTCACACCATCCTCAACAAATTTGGTACCCTTTTCAGCACCATCTATAAAAACAAAGTTTAAACAAAGAGTCAAACAAATTTAACAATCATATGTACTTCCTTAGTTATCGAAGCAAATAACTCACTTGTACAAAAATTACAATTATGTACACAGTGCTCTAGAAGAATCTAGACGTGTTGAAAAACATTAGGAGCACTTGTGTGAGAAAAAAACCCAGGGTGGCTACCAAGTTGATTTTTAACTAGTTGGTAGTTGGTTGATTAAAGTGACCAACAGAATATTAAACTTGTTTCTGACGAATAAGATTAAAAACCTGTGGTGGATATAGAAGTTATAGTATAAGGGTTACACAATTTATTAAACTATAACGAACAAGGATACAAATTCTGGTGACATTAAAATAATCCAAGCAAATAAATGGAGGAAGTGCATGGCAAAGTGTGAAATGATGGTAATTCAAAGGAAGAGGTTAAGGCCTAATAAAGCTATAAGGTTGGATGGAGTAGAGCTGAGAAAAAGAAATAATTTTAACTAGCTTGGAAGCATGTTTGAGGAGAAAGGTGGAAGTTCGGGTTATACGTTTATGAACTAATTATGCTAGTGGTTCTGGGGATTAGGGAGGTTTTATTTATAGGAAGTGTACTTTAATTTGCATGGAGGGAGAGTGGAAAAACATTTTGGAACAACCACCCCCAGTACACCCGACCAAGATTAGAACCTCGATCTTCCCATCATCGGCATAGTCTACAGCGAGAATAACATGTTAGACCACGCAACCATCAAAGCTGGTGGCAATCTCCTAATCACTCACTTACTATATATTGATATTACTTGCTTCATTGTCCTGGCGGTATTGTCATTATATTTTTAAAATCGTACTGTCATTGGCTTGCAATGCTATTTTGAACATTTTTTAGATCCATTAACTAAAAAAGTGTACTGCCAGTATGTTTATTATACTTTTAGTGTGTGTTTAAGTTAAAATAAATTAAGAATATTATAAGATGTTAAAATGTATACACCAAGATTTATGGAAGTTAAGTTTGCTTGTTTTATGAGAATGGACCATATTCATTTAATCATCTCAATGTCTAAGAAAGTAGTGATATTACTTGTCTATTAAAAAAATATATTTTAGGTAATTAACGTGCATTTTCTGAACCGACTGATTATATCAGCACACAAGAATTTTTATGAGCAAACACTAAAGGCCCTACCAATTGTGCCGGGAAAGGTATTTTCACGTATCCTCCAGGGGTCTTTTACATGACATAATTGACCTGGGACCGATAGCTTTGCTTCCCCTCCGAAGGAAAGTGTGCTACGGATTTTTATCGCTCAAGAAAAATTTGTCGACCCCAGTTTGGTATGAACCCACGAACATCAGGTCCTGAGGCGAGCATTTTACCCCAAGACTCCTGAAGTCAGTGTTACTTATAAAATGATACATATCATCTGTATCTAATCTAAAAAAGATTAGCTGGAGAACTTTTTACTATCAAGAATTAACTGTAATATTGTGGACATCCTGCAAAACCCATGATAAACGTGTCCAATTCAAATCTAGAAATTTCATTAAGCTAATTTGCATTTCTTTATTTTATTCAGATATTTTTTATGTATAAATTGTAAATTACCATTAAAAAATGTTGTTTTACATTTAAGATTGTAATTTAACATTCACTCCTTTTAAGATTAGAAATAATTTATTTTCAAACTATTTTACTAGTTACCTGTATTTTCATCATTATTCTTTTGGGAAAGTGTGATGACTGCTGCGATGATCATTTCCATTTTCCAAAAGGTAGAAGCATAGTAAAACGAATTAACAATGTGAATACACAAAAAAAAGTTAAAAAAAAGTAATAAAGCAAGACTAAACTAACAAACTACTTTGTGTAGTAGATATTAGACAGGTAATGAGACTTAGAGAAGAAGAAAAAAACCTACTTATTGTATTATATTTGGAAGAAAGTACAGGATAAGTGGATAGAAACAAATAAAAAGAACAAACAAGATATGGAGTTTACAATGAAACGAAGAACACAGTTCACACTTTACATTACTGCCATTGGACAAAGAGGTGATGACTGCCTCTTGAAGAAAATCGATTGTTATTGCCCAATACTACCGACACTTTGACTGATTTCCCGTCCTTTTCTGCAGTAAAAATAATGTCATTTCCATCCATCCCTAAGTATAATGGTAGTTTGACCTGTGTTATGGCAGTTTAACAAAACGCTTCAATTACAAACATGTAAGCGTTAACTGCTATACACTGCACCATACAGTATTTTTTGAATTAGTGAATTTTTGTATCACCGCATCTTACTACTTGTTCAGGCTATAAACATATGTACTAATAATGTTAATGATTTACAGATGAGGAAGGTCGAAATCAGATTAAGTATAGCTGCAGTTGTATGGAGAGTGTGGAAAACCATTTAGAAAAACCACCCTCAGTACACCCGACCAGGATTCAAACCTCGATTTCCCTGAACTAGTCTAACCCAAGAGTGACACCTTAGAGCGCGTGGCCACCAAAAATAGGTTTAATTTTATTACTAAAGATTTTTTTAATGTATTCCTTTCTTTAGTTTTATTAGCCCTATTATGTTTATTCCTCTACACACCATTTGAGTTCTTGTATCCTTCATTTCTGAGCTTCCTTCTACACATGTTAATAGCTATTCTAATTGTGAAAGTTGGTTTTCCTTAAAGAGAGGACTTTACTTTACATCCATTACTGTTTACAGCCTGTGGGCTGGGTCAAGCCATATATTTTCCACTACCGGGCTGCTAGGCTTGTCGTACCTTCATTTGCCTTATAATCTAACTTAAGACTAGGACAGGCACAACATCCAGTCCTTGGCCGTTAATTTATCAATGTGAAAGGGTAAACCCATATTTTCATCAATGATAAATTTTCGGCAATGCCAGGAATCAAGCCCAAGACCCTTAGCTCAGTAGGCACCCATGCTACCGACTGAGCTAATGTGTAAAGAGAGGACTATAATATGCCAATTAAAATATATCCTATTCTAAATAACAGTTATAGCTCAAGCTAGTTAAACATAAATAACCTCTATCCACTGCCATACAATATTTCTATTATTTACTATACCTAACCTACCTTCTGTCTTTCCGCTCTTCCCTAGTGATGATGCCAAGAGCTCCATTTTCTTCTTGACATTATTTAACAAGGGTTCCTCAAGTTTCTGGCTGTTCTCATGATTACGAAATCTTGTGTAATAGTGCAGGAACCTATTCAACTCTTGCATCTGCTGGTTGTGTTGTACAGCCTAGGAAAAGCATTCATCCCATGACATTAAAAAGATTAGAAAGATTTTTTTGTTCACCACATATTACTACCAGTTCGGGCTTTTTGTATATTTACTCTAATGGGTTAAGGATAAGTAAAATATAATTTGGAATAAATGTACCTGCATTTGTATTAAGAGAATGTGGAAGCCCGTATAGAAGAAATTAACTTGGTACATTTGGCTCTTATTAAAACTTTAACCTTTAATCATCAGCAACATATACAAGTAAATTAATAACAGCTCAATCAACCACATGACTAACAGTGTGGGGTGGAGATTAACAAGTGCTTACCATTAAATAACTAAAGAAAAAGTCCTTTATTACAGCATATGATAAGCTAAATCCAAACACATTTTATGTAAATGACAGGTACTGGTATTAATCTAATATTTTCAACAAATAGCCACATAAAACCTAACTAGAAAATACAAAGAAGTCCACAAACCATAAATGTAACTTAATACTAATACAGTAGAATATCAATTTTCCGGGGTATTTGAGGGGAGAGGAAGCACACAGATAATACAAAAAAAAAACCTTTTTCCTGTATATGCATTATATACTAATGGATTAAAGAAAGAAGTCCTTTATCCATTTGTTTTATCTCTGAGGGTTGTACTAGTTACTTTTCAGTGCATTCATTCATTATGTTTGTAAAGTGTCATCCTGCTTCTACAAATTTGTCACATCAGCACACATTCTTCAGCCTACAGTGCCTTGGCTACTGACTAGCTTTATAGCTCGAGCTATGCCTCTCCTTCTTGCTCTACCTCCCCATCTATTTCACTAGTCTCAGCAGCTTCTATACAATCTTGAGCATGTACTATTTCCTTGTCTCTCTTTCTCTCTCTGAGAGTGTGTTGCGCCTGTGCACTGGGTGGCATTTGGCAATAACAGTAGAATACATTCAGAAGGTAATGTAATGTTTGTGACATATTTAAATATAGCCATGGTGAAGCCACAAACCAGTTGATCCGCCCCTGATAAATCAAGAGTCTACTGTAATTGGATATATCTTTCAAAAAGTTGCTAAAATGTATGATTCAGGGGGTGTGTGAATTCCTCTTTTTCAATCAGAGCAGCCCGAATCGAATAATATGAAATATTCCCAAAGCTGAATCAAAGTTTGAATATTTGAAAAATTGTTTTATGTTGGATACAAATATTAAACTTTTCATAACTATGTAAATTTAAGTATTAAATATAATTTACAAAATGCTATATTTCAACGATAAAATATTTTATCTTAAAATGATAAATTAAGTTATTATCACAAAATATAATTTAATTATTTATTTTTTTTATGCGAATACTAACTTGTGATAGAAATAAAAGCAGAAAATGAAAATAATTAGAGCTGGGCCGATCAGCTATTTTGCCGATCACCGATGCCGATTATTTTTGTTTTTAATTTTAATAAGTGTATAAAGTAAAATGATCCTTAAAGCAAAAAAAGTTAGTTTTACTAGTTTTATAATGTCCAATATAGTTTTGTTTTAATAAAATTTAATAGAAAATTTTAAAATTTAAAGGTTGTTTAGTTATTATTTAATATTGTTATTGTTAGGACAAGTGAACCTGTCATTAAACAAAAACAAATCACAATAATGAATAGCAAATATACCGGTACATGTTAGATAATTAAAATATGATTTCACATTTATGATTAAATAGGCCTACTGACCCTTTCATTAGACAAAGACAAATCATAATCAGCAAATTTAAATTTAATTTTAATGATAAAAAATAATCAAGGCACACATATTTTTGCACACAAGGAAAATAGGCCTACATCTATTTTGTTTTTAGATGAAATAGGAATTTTTTACATCCAATGTCTATTAAAATATGGCTTCAATATTAAACAAATTTTAACGAACGTAATATTTTTGAGAATTGTGATTTAGATACATCATAACCTAGGTTTTTGTGATCCTACAAAGCATTCCATCATAATTTAACTACTAAATATTAATATCGTATAGAAATAAATGGTTTCTTAAAAAAAATTATAATAAAAAGGCATCACAATTTTTAAACAGTAATCCGATCTTTTTATTAACAATTTAAATAATCTTAATGAAAAATAACATTGTATTAACTACATTTAAATAAAAACTACCTTTAGAAAATCGAATGAACGGTGAACGGGTCAAATTGAACGGATCATTGAACTGAACCAGATACAATGAATCGTTCATTTAAAAGAACGATTTTGCCCATCTCTACTTCAATATGATAAAATAAATAATAAATAACATAATGTGCAACGAAAGTTATTTTTCGTGTTTTTTTAAAGAAATACTTTAAAACTTATTTTAATTTACTTTGAACTATTAAAGAAAATGTAAAATTTAAATATTAATATATATTAATTCAATTCATATTGAAATATGAGCGAAACAAATTACCTGCCAGGGAAAGTTTTGTACTTGCATTAAAAGAAAAACTGTTTCCATTTAGAACAAAATGTGTGCATGTGCGAGATTATTACGTCTGATGTTTCATTTTTTGGGGATCTTTAACAAAGTGAAATAAAACAACATCATTCTGCTAATATTTGATTTTATGATTATTAGATTTGTTACTTGTGAGTATCTTTATTTCTAATAACGTGCATTAATTGGAAAAAGACCTATGGTAAATATATTTATTTTGATATATTTTGTTTGGAATGTTGGATGTGCTGTTTATTTCAAACCTAAGTCGCTAAGAACAAGCTAATTATTCAAAGATCACATACGAGAGAACAGAGATAAAATATTATTTTTTTAGGACATAAAATATTATTTTTTTAGGACTTAAAATATACCCACACATTTTGAATAATCGGCATAAATAATCGGAGATTCAAACACCGATCATCGGAATCGCCAGCTATGCGATAATCGGCCGATGATCGGATTAATAATCGGCATCGGCCCAGCCCTAAAAATAATAAATATAAATGTGTGTTTTAAATTTAAATATTTTTGGCGAAGCTTCGTAATTGTCGAATGTGGAATTTTACTCTCGAACCGAAGTAGAAGCGAACAAATATATGAAGCCAAGTCGTATAATTAACTTTTTTTAATACAAAATCAATGACACATGGAGATTATTAGGCCTGTGTGTGAACCACTTTTGTAATTCAAGACGAAATTGAGACTAGAATATGAAAAAATATTCAAGATGCGAGAACGAGACAACGTCCTTTGAAATTAGAAAAATCTAAATTATGTATACTAAAATAAATACATAGTCTATAGAGTGCTTAAGTTTATTTTGACATTTGAGCTGGCACTTGATTTGTATTATCTTATAGGGCCTAGTTCATGTAAATACTTAAGATATAGATCATACATGTTTTAAATGCTTTTAGTAAAAAAGTAATGGATGCCTTATGTAACCTTTATAATTTAATTTTATAACATAACAGTTTATAATGTCAAAGTTAGAAAGTGAAAAACATTTAAGTCGAATTTGGATAATTCGAACCTATATAATTCAAATGTGTGTTTAATTTGAAATTTATCCTTGGTCCCTTCCATCTTCTATTAAAACTGTTAAAAATCACACGTAATTCGAACTTATTTTGTTTGATTTGGAGTTAAATTACTGCGAAGATGAGAAAAATAAAAAAAAAAAAAAGCTTGAAATCTTGCGCAGGCAGCACATTTACTACTTGATTTTTGCTGCACATGTAGAGGACCAAAATTTGCAAACAAAACCAAACAATTGTATTGTTTGTTGACAACTACAGTGCACAGAGCACCATTACTCTATTGGAAAATGTAAAAATTGTGCTTTCCCCCCAAATAAGAGGGCAGTAGTCCAACCTATAGATCAAGGGATGTTTACAAATTTCAAACACTTCTATCGACGCCTTGTGGTCCAGAAAATTCTCTCAGATGCTTACATTGGTAAGAATGGTAAGGTTAAAATTGATATTCTCCCTCCCAAATGCCCGATTGTGTAAAAGTGCATGGGACCAAGTGACATAAAACACTATCGTCAACTGTTTTCGAAAAGGAGGTTTCTGCCACAACGATAGTGAAAAGCAAAATGAAGCTGTTAAAATGGTACCAGGTGTGGACAACTGGAAAGATGTTGGATATGACGCAGGTGTTCCTTATAAGGATTTAGTGAACTTGGACGAGAACTTAGCAATTTGCGGTGAATTGACAGATAAAGAAATTTTGGCAGATGTTATGAACAATAAAAATGACAGTGCAAATGAAAAAGAGGAACCGAAGGAACTTCCAGAAAAGCCGATCCCAAAATACGAGTATACACAGGCCATGGACCACATCAAAGAGTTGAGACGGTTTGTTAAGGGACAACATAATGTAAGCCTCTCTATTCTCCAGGTGCTGAATAAATTAGAAGGTTTTACTACAATTCAGAATATTAAATCCAAAAAACAATTAAAAATTTCTTTTTTTTTTTTTTAAGCTTTCAACACGAGATTGAAATTTTTTCTCTAGTTTTGTTCAGTATATTTTCGAGTCTTGCACATCCCTAGAGATTATTAGTTAGTGAAAGTTAACAAGCACAGTTTCATTTTCAACGCTTGTTAAGAATCAAACTTTGACATTTTATAATAGTAGGTTGGTTTTTTTACCAGTTGAGCTAAGGTGCGAGACTCCGCTACAAATGGTATATGCACAGATTTGACTAACCTCACTGATAAGCATCCCTTGCTTCTCATCAGCTTTGTGGACTGCCTCAAAACGATTGCAGCGGAAGTAGCCTCCTGTAGCAGAGCTATGTTTTTTCCAGTTCTCCAGGCACACCCAGCAAAAGTCAAATTTACACTGGAAAATAAATTTAAAAAAACTTATACTAAAAGTGCATTGCTACAAAGAGTGATTATAGTTTATTCTAGGGGTCTGCAAGCTTATGTTTTTTGATAATAATTAATAATATGACAATAAAGCCCCTCCAGGTCTTCCCCATCCTTCTCATACTGATTTGAAAGGATGAATGTATTAGTTTGAAAATAAAAAAAGGGCAGGATTCTTGTAGTCAAAACCAACATATTATAATTTTATAACTAAGGCCATTTTGATATCGGTGTACACACACAAAACACTGTTTTCATACAGTGTTTTTAAATTGAAGAGTAAAAAGAACAAAAGTTAGAGTTACAGTAATATCAATGTTTTTAGAAATAACTTTACACCATCTCTCATCCCTTGTGTTATATACAAGGCATGTTCAGAAACTAAATACTGTTTCCAAATATGGACGTAAAAGCGATGGTCATCAGTGCGCGAATATGGGCTGATCTCCCTCGTACATTAGCTTACCCCAGAAATACTGTTTGTTTAGATTTTTTTGAACATTTAAAATGTTTAAGACAGTTGAAGTACTTGCCAACTGTGAAATATGGTCTGTTATCTGTTTTTTGAATGCAATAAATGTGAAACCAGTTAAAATTCATCGGCAGATTAGGGAAGTTTATGGAAAAAATGCAATAAGTGATGGTATGGTGATGAAATGGGTTGGACAATTTAACAAAGGGCGTGAAAACGTGCATAACGAGTCATGGAGTGGAAATTCATCTGTCATTAATGATGATTTGGTGCAGAAAGCCAACAAAAAAATTCGTGAGAACAGATTTTTTACGATTTTGTCACTTTCTTGTGAATTTCCACAAATTTCAAGAACTGCTCTGTATGAAATTGTGACCGATCATTAAAAATATCATAAGTTATGCTCACACTGAATTTCAAAAATTCTCTCCGAGATGCAAAAAGACAAGCGACTTTGTAGTGCTTTGACTTTCTCACGTGATACAGTGATGAAGATGATGGTTTTCTAAACCACATTGTTATTGGTGGTGAGACATGGGTGTCTTACAGTGCGCTGAAATCAAAACAACAGTCCATGGAGTGGAGGTACACCAAATTTCAGCAAAAGCAGAAATTCAAGCAAAAAATTTCAAACCGGAAGATCATGTGCATCTTTTTTTTTTGGGGACAGAAATGGAGTTTTGCTTGTTGATTTCATGCCACGGGGCACAACAACATATGCTGCATACTATAGAGAGACCTTGAAGAAATTGCGCTGCGCGATCCAAAATAAAAGACAGATATTCTCAGTCAGGATAATGGTCGACCACATTAAAATGATCGAACCCAAGAGCTCATCATGTCATTTGGCTGGGAACAAATGAATCATCCCCCCTACAGCCCAGACTTTGCAACAAGTGACTTTCATCTGTTCCTACAGTTGAAGCAGTTCCTTGCTGGCCAGCGCTATGATAACATCAAAATAGTTGTGCAACAATGGCTGTCTTCATAACCAGCTTCATTTTATGAAGAAGGTATTCAGAAATTGGTGCCGTGCTACGGCAAATGCCTTAATATTGGTGGAAACTATGTGGAAAAGTAGTTTAAACTGTCTATTTTGTAATAGCCAAACGGTACTCCCTTTCCAAATACATGTATATTTATTTTACCCTAAGATATTTCTTCACCAAAAATGTAAATTTGACAACTGTTTCCACCATATTGTTAATATCACACACAAATATTTTAAAATATTCTTGTCAATTATTTGTTTTTAGACCTTAACATCAATCACAATTATACGGTTAACTTTATATTGTTTTCATTCTTGATTCAGTTCATCATTTTATCTTTGTATCATTATTTACATTTATTAAATTTGACTAGTCAATGAAGTGAATCCTGAATACAATCCAATAAATCCCAATAAATCAACCCTCCTAATTAAATTAACCTTAGAATGTTTTCTAAAATGGTATATTTAAGTGAAATTATATATTATCATTGTTTAGAAATTTGAATAACTAGAGTTAATATGTGAATTCAAATAATATTTTCTTATTTTTCTTTTTAATGTCTTTTAAGATTAGCTTTTATTTAGTATGCTGATGTTTTATCTCCAAGAAATTCCACCCTCTATTTACAGTCTGTGATACCATTGCTGTATATAGAAGGATGAGTAGAGGTTTGCAACAGATAACTGCTGTCCTTGAAGGTGTACTCTAGTCCCACTCAATACTAACTTTTTTGATGAATTCTTCCTACCCCACTTCAGTTTCTGCTCTTTTTATACATGGAAATATTTTAATTTGATTTATTTGGTCAGTTATAAATTATTTGTTATAGCTCAATAATTTATAGTAAATTATTCCTAAGAATCAAAAGTTTAAGATATTCAAAGGGGTTTGTATAAAAGTTTGTATAAAAGGAGAATTCATTAAAAACTTTAACTTATAAGTAAGAAAAAAAAACAAAAAAAAACTACCCTAGTTATTAAGGTTGTGCAAATGGAGATTTTTTGACGAGTATTTTCAAATTAAATTTGAATATTTGATAAATTCTTGGTACAACTAGGCATTACTTTTTGGTAGTATTTTAAATATGGCTGGCAAAATTTTGAATAGTCACATGAAAAATATCCTCAGTGAAATTCAACATTTTCATTGACAAAAAAAAAAGTGCTGTGTTGGACAGAAAAATTATGAATAAAAGAGATCATTTTCCATGTCATTATTAATTATAATCGATATTAACTAAAGTTTACAAATTTCAAGCTAAACAGAATCTATATCAATTAATGTTGGTATTGGTACACACTTATGGTAGAAGCACACAAGCAATGGCGCGAAACAGGACGACGCATAGACAACAACATCATGCATAGCTTCAACAGTGATTTGACATGACAAGCTGGACATAGAGCTCCTAATCACTGAAATATTTATCAGACCACAGGTTTTCTCCAGTTTGTGGTTTGCTTGTCCAAAACATCGAGTACCTTACTGAGAATATCATCATTGGTCGCAGTTGACATTCTTGTATTCTCTACAAATCATGTTTTGTGTCTCCTTAGTACAGGAAACAAATTGTTATATTTTCCATAATAGTCCCTGTCTTGACACACTTCATGAACCCATTAATTCCTTCCTCACCCTTCAAGGCTTTCCATTTAAAATAGGAATTTTCACTAAGAAACACCTTATATGGTAGTTTGGCGACACTATTTTGCCAACTAGAGAAGTGCCACCCCGATTCACTTCACAACCCTGTATGTGTATTGATCCCCTGCTCTTTGCCGTGTGTAAACACCTCACTCCATTAGTAATTGCGTCGCCCTGCCTCGCTGCCTGTATACACTTACCCTTAGTTTTAAGTTTTGTAAATATAATTTTTGTGGTTAGTTATAAAATCCTAGTATTTAGATTTGAGTAAACATGATAAGTAATTTGATGTCTTCTTTAAAGAGTTGAAAATGGTGTGAAAAAAATAATTTTGAACAAAGAGCACTACCTTAGAACATTTCATGTGATTGCAACCCTCATTCTTTTGTATAGGTGACTTGCAGTTGGGACATGGTTTTGAATTAGTTACAAGCCAGAGACAGTTGGCTGCATCTTCTGTCTCAACGCAGGAGGCTCTCAGCTCTTCCGGTTTTATCTCTGAAATCTTTTGCTGCCATTGAAGCCACTGATGACAGCCACATGGGGCGTGAGCTTCTCCCAAACATTCCCTTAACACACACAAGCATTTGTATTCAGACCCAGAAAATTAGTGTGATGTGTTTTGTTGTTTTATAGTTGTAAACTTTTGAGGTCTACATTTTTCTAAAAAGTGTGTAAGCTTTGCCCTCCTATCTTCCTTTCAATGTATATTAAAGCAGTCATTTGGTACAATTTTTTCTTTGAAATAAAATATTCAAATGAATGTATGGCTACGTTTTTATTTTAAAGTTACAATCTTCTAATGGTATTGGTAGCATATCTATCAGCAATTAAAACTCAAAAGAAGATAAGGATGAATTTTAAGGATGTGTATCATTATTTGGCTGAAGAGTGTATCAGAAACCAAATTGTAAACTACCCCCTCAGTTGTGGATTGTGGATTAAAGCTGAATTTAGTGACAAGTGTAAAGCATCCTGCTGGTCACTTAATTGTTATCTATGTCATGATTAGAGCCCGGATTTGTATGCAAAATGCATGTTATTTTTCACATATCCAAAGGTATGTGAAAATTATATTATACTTTGTAAGTCACACCTTAATAGACCATTTGGCTGGAGTTTGATAGTTAATATAAATGCATATTCAGGGGGAAAATGATTTTGTATGCATATTTTAAATTTATTAAGGTAAAAATGCATATTTTACTCATAACTGTATTACTTGTACCCTAATTGTCATCAGCTAGTTACTAATTAATTAATAAAATATCTGCTGTCAATTGGGTATAAAATAAAACAAAACTAGCATACGTGCGTGTGTGTTCTGAAGATGGTATCGAGAAAAAGATCAAGTACACCCATAACTACTTCTCTAAATTACCTGAAATTATAACACAGTTGGAGGCTCAAATTAATTCCCTGTGGTACTCACCTTCTCTGATGGATCAAATTTCAGTAGCAATGTCTTTCAGAAACTCACATTGTTGTTAAAATTGCATTCGATAAGCTTGATCAGGAATTAAATAAAAATTCTGGTTACAAAACAGTCTGTCAAATTAGCAAAAAGTTGTTTGGTGAAAAAAGTGAATTACAAGAGGAAATAACCGAAGAAGAATCGTGGTGTTTTCACATGCACCTGTGACATCATGCTATGTCAAAAGGACATTTTCATTGAATAAAACATTCTTCAGTGACAGACATAGTAGCTCCACAAAAGAAAATATCAGTATGAATTTCCTTAGATACCGTAACAACCATAAATAAGGTAAGATTTTCCATAAAACAAATAATTTTTTTAATTTTTGTTAATTTGTTTTTGCATATTATGGTGCATATTCTTTACATTTTTTGTGCATATTTTACTATTTGATTGTGCATACAAATACAGGCTCTGGTTATGAAACTTGTACAATAATCAAACAAGGTTGAAAACCAGTTTCTACAATATCATTTTATATTGAAACAGCAATGGCCACTCACCAGCAAAAGAAATGTCCATTTCCACAATCGACAGCATGTGATGTGAGAGGGGGTGGTTTTGCTGAGGGGATGCTGTTCAAGATGTCACTTGGCTGTGACTGTTCTGTTTCTGGCAACCTAACCGCTCGGCCACACCCAGGCATTGGACACCACTTAATACTTCGATTACTTTCCACAAAAGCCTGCATGGAAAAAATATGATTATAGAGTAAGTGAATTAACATAGGCATAATAAGTGTTTTATTTAGGGATGGACCTTCGAATCCTTGAATCCCTCACATCCTTAAGAGTATATGAGATTCCAGAAAAATTTGTATTCCTTAAAATATATATATATATACACACACACATCCAATTTTTCAAGTGAAATTTGTTTTAGAGCTTTGATAACTTACTGCTTTATGGTGGTTATAAACCAATTGTAATTATAGGATGAACTAACAACCAGACCCCAGAATAGTAATTTAACTCTTAATTGAATGTATGAATGTTATATTTAATGCATCATAAGAAAGAATGTTAACATTTAGTTATTTATATTTTCTAAGATTATATTATATTTATATTTCATTTTATATATATAATTTTTTCCAAGATTCAATTTCAGATTCGAGATTTGAAGGTAAATTGGAGATTCAAATTTGTAAAGAGTGGATTTGACTCAATTCTAGTTTTATCACATGACAAAAAAATAAGGATATGCTAATATAAAGAGCAAATATTCTCCTTGCTGTTTGCATTCTCACCTTGATATCAAACTGGAGGTATCTACGAGCCATGTCGGGGCTAACCAGTTTTTCTATAACCTCCACAGGGACAAGTATGTGACACTGGTAAGCAGGACAAAGTATGTGGTGGGCATCACCATCTTGAATCTTCACTGTGAGGTAGCTCTCCCAGCAAGATGTGCAGAAACGATGGTTGCACGAGATAAGGACAGGCCGGTCCCAACAGGGCATAGGCAACATGCAAATTTCACACTAGGAAAAAAAACATTTTCAAGTAATAATTTTCAATTTCCAATTATTTTCTTGCTATCTCTATTATTTTTAAACATTACATTCATCTTCAGCCAATATGAAAAATTACTAAGCAATATGCCTGTGCGAAGCTTCTAGATGTCATATTAAATTCCAAAACTTACTGAAATTCGATTCGATTTAAAGTTCTGAATTCTAATATTTTGTTAGTTATGGGAAAAGGTACCCACTTCCATAGATTACAAAAGGTACCACAAAAAGCCAAAAGTGGTTTATCTTCAACACAGTAAAAGTCCAAAAATCTGGAACTCAATTATTAAGCCCACCCAATAATCTGGGACGTATAGCCCTCCCCCACACCCATACCCCAACCACTTTTATTTTATCTTCGTACCGGTGCCATTCATCTGCCAGTCAGCTTTTATTTACCTTTGAGAGAGGTGTGTCATTCTGTATTACATAGCTTGGTCGTAATTGTGTGCCTAGTACTTTAAAATGTTTTATAAAGTTACTAGCTAAAGGAATGAAACGGAAACATGTAACACTAACAATACACCAAAACTGGATATTCTAAGTAAACTAAAAAAAGGTGAGAAAAGAAACACTACTGATGCATGAATTTAATATTGGACCTTCTACTATTTATTATATTAAAAAACAGAAAAACGAACTTAAAGAATTCTTGTCTAAATCTGCTACTACTAAAAGTATTGATAGTCAACAAAAGTTGAAAAAGCCTAAGCTGAAGGAACTAGTGTGTGTTATATACATGGTTCAATGCATAAAGATCTAAGGGTAAGCCTCTTACAGGAAAAATGATAATTGAAAAGACTAGAGAGTTTCTTCAAGAATTAAGTTCGCCAGAAGATAAATGTCTTTGCAACTTCAAAATTTGATGTGGCATGTGTCAGTTGGACATTTTGGGTGAGCAAAAATCTATGGGGTAAGGTAAATTGGAGACAAATTTGTTAAAGATAGGATCCAACCCAACTCTACTTTGAATTGAATAAGGATAGATTTACTGTTTTATTTTGTGAAGATGCTTCAGGGGATCATAAACTTAAACCTTTTTCTATCAGAAAATATAATTATCCTAGAGCTTTTAAAAGTCTTTCTCATCTTCAATCACCTGGATGACTGTGGAGCCATTCAAAGACTGTTTTTTCCCAGCACTTTGTACCAGGTGTTAAAAATGTTGAAAAGCTTGAGCTTCCTAAGGGCACTATGGCCCTTCTCTTGGACAATTGTAGGGTTCATTATCCAGCCTCTAAACTAGTTTGAGTCAACAGTTTTGTAACATACCTTTCACCAAATATTACACCCTTAATTCAACCTATGAAATAAGGGGTTATCCAACATTTTAAATGTAAATACAGAAGATTGTTTTTGGAAAATTTATTAAATTCTGACTGCAATGTCAAGAATTTCCAGGCTCAATTCAGTGTGAGGGATTGAAATTTTTGATTCAGTTTGAGATCAGGATTGGCAGCAGGGATTGGTCATTCGCTGTCTGAGAGAACCTGTAGTAAGGCCTATCTATATATTCTGCATCACATGATTTGCAGTGAAGTTGATATATCAAGTTATTGGTTTTGCAATTATAATAACCAGGGATTTTTGTATTCCAATTTGGTTGACAGTGAATGAACAATCATCGTTTTGACACAAACCACAAATATCCGGACCAGCCTGTACCCATTCATTCAAAATATTCAAAAAATTCAAAATATGTTAATTCCGCAGGTGGCCAAAGTGGCGAGTGATGAGAATTTAGGTACCTCAACTAACATCACTTTGCATGAGGCTGATGAAGCATTAAATATATTTATGAAATTTGCAAAGTGTAATAACTGCTACAACAGTTCAGAAGTAATGAATCTTCACATTCTCTGTAATAATTTTTTTTCAAAAAGAGATGAGTCTTGGAAGGAGGTGGACATTCGAACTCTACTAAAAAAAAGTTCATGCAATAGTGCAATATTCAATCAGATTCATGTTCTATTGTATCATCATCATCAACTGCTGGATAGCACAATATTGTTTTTGTAAATACATAAATTATTATATTACATATTAATCATGACCACTTTCAAAGTTATTTTCCTCGTTTTTTACCACAATACAAAGATATATTTCGATAATCCTCCTAAGCATGCTGGATTATATGACTTTTACTGTAGTTGAAATATTTGAATTGAACATAAAATTTCAAATCCAAATAGACCCCAGATTAGCATTCGATTGAATGTAATTCAAAGTTCCAAAGTCAAATTTTTAAATAATTCAACTTTCTCTGGAAAGTGACTTTAATACATTATTAGAATTTGATAAATAATTTTCATCACAAAGTTTTTTAAGTCAAGTATATTATATTTACATTTTATTTTAATAAATTAAGGATTAAAGGTGGTATTAAAGGTATTAATTTTTAAATTGGGCTGGAATGGAAAAAAAACCTAGCCTAGTATTAATATAGATTTGATTTGAAAATGTTCACTATAAATATTTGATTCACATTAAAATCTAAATTTTTCTTAAACATGATATTAAATTCAAAATTGGTAATACTGGGTTTGCACAAACTTAAAGAAATTTTAATCTTAGACCTCAAAAAAACCAACAAAGAAACAGTATATTTATAGTAAAAATACATTAAAAAAGGATTCTACTAGAAATTAAAAAATTTAACCGTTCCTATCCACCTTTCCTTTCTTATAAATATAACCAAATACCTCAAAAAACGAAGAGGTTTTCTTTTTAGAAATGTAGCTATATGGGATAGCCAACACACTTTGGTAATGCTGGAATTAAAATTGTTGAGATAAAACTGAGAAACTAAAGTGTATCTGATGCCAATATAAAATTAAAATATTACTAACAATATCTGTGGAGCGATTTTTAGCGAGGCAAGCTTGCAGCTGTGGCTGGTCCTGATCATGATCCTCGGCATTGTTATACTCCGAAGTAACAGCTGTCGGTTCAGGTCCACAGTGATGCAATGCTGATGTGGGTGGTTGTACTCCTGCCAACTGGCAACATTGTACTGGATCTTTCATCCACTTCTCTAGCAGAGTCTCACGAGACCATTCTGAGAAAAATAATTTGTCATGTTGCAAAATATGTCAGGTCACAAATTCTCGGCTACTAACACGAATTTTGCCAATGGTCCTGTGTTGGGTTGGGTTATGGATATTTTAGTTCATTATAAACAATGTAAAACTAATCCTCCTATCTACATGTCTAGATGTATCTATGTATATTAGGGGGAGGTAGGAACAAGGGGACAGCATTCTGCAGTGTGTGCGGGATTTTTTGTGTAAAAAAAAGAAGTACTAAGGAAAAACATTAATTATTGTCTAATGTCTTGGGAATGTATAGTAAAACAGTAAAGAAACACTGTACAATAATGTAAACTAAGTGATAATGAAGGAAGCCAACCTGAAAGGATAATTACATTATGCCTAGATAGGAACAAAGACAATCCTTTCTTCATTTCTTTTTACACTTTCCACTTCTTCCAACAGACCTTCCTTGTCTACCATCCTAAATCTACCCACACCTATTCAATTCAATTTTTACTTTTCAAATTTAATATTTTTCTGTCATTTCTCAAGAGAGATACATTAATATTCAATATATGCATAGTCACATCATCCTTTGATTCTTTCAACTTTGTTTTAAGTGTAATTGACTCAAATATCTATTTTAAAATGTACCTAATTTTTAGATGTTTGTTACAAGTTCATCATATTCATAATTAAAATGTATCATAACTTGTAATTATTAGTACCAAATCTTTTACAAATATCATTTAAATATTGTGTATAGTATATTATATTATATTTATATTACATATTTGTGTTTCTTTCACGTCAATCTAGTATAACTTGTCCAACTTAAATTCACTTAAAATTGAATTTTATTTTTCTTAAAATAGTATTAGTTTCTTATATTATTCCTAATGCCACAACAATCTAATATTAACTTTCCCTTCAGGAACCTGTAGAGGAAAAGAGACCAATGCACAAACCATGAGCTGAAACTGTGTCTGTGACAAACCTATCTACTTAAAAAATGTCTAAAACCAAAACCTGTGTACCAGCAGACAAACACAAATTTGGAGCACTTCACTCTGGTACAAGATGCATTAGCTTGTGCACACAACCTTAGACTCAAAATCCAATTCAAAAACATCCCCCCTAGCTGTGAACTTGAGAAAGCAATTGATCCAGCCCTCACAAGATTTAGGCCTCCCTCGGACTGGGATACTCCACCTCTGCCTACAGACCATCCTCTCGGGCAATACATCACCTATTTTCTAGCTAACATGTCTGAGCCACCCTTCCCTGACACAATGCCAAAAACCAAGAATATGAATTTCAATGAACAGAAAGCAATCAAATCCCTTTATGCCAACAAGGATACGATTATTCTGCCTGAAGATAAAGGATCCACTATAGTAGTTCTTAACCGCTCGGACTACATTGCTGAAGCAATAACCCAGCTTTTGGACATGTTTACCTACAAGCTCCTCCAAGAATACCCCACAGAAGACTACAAAACTGAAATTAAGGAATATGTTCAGTATAAGGGTCTCTGCCAAAAAGTTCCACCAAAGTCTATAATGTTTCTTTCCACCGATAAACCTAACCTCCTGTACTCTGCATCCTTCCCAAAATTCCCAAAGAAATTCTCTCACCGCCAGGACATCCCATTGTCTCTGGATGTGGTTCTCCTATAGAAAGAATGACTGCCTTTGTTGACTCTCACCTACAACCCTTAGTAAAATAACTACTATTAGCACCGCGTCTTACTACCCGTTCGGGTTATTACGCACTTACGCTAATGTGTAATGGTAGGGTGATTGCGAGATGAAATGGAGGACCTACAGTTTAACGTGGAATCCAAACTATGATAGAGGCCTGGCATTCCACACATTCACAAATTGTGATTAATACACGTCTTGTCAGAGGTGAAGGAAGGGTTTGGTAATCAGATAAATCTGCGCCGGAGCTGAGGATTGAACCCCGGACCCCCAGCACAGAAGTCTGACACCTTACCCCTAGACCGCCAGATCACCTAGTAAAATAACTACCATCATACATTCAAGACACCAAACATTTACTAAACCACTGTGCCCACACCACTCGTGGACCCCTTTTGTTACTTGTGAAGATGGCTTGTGTCTGCACCCGTTGGCATCGGTGGTGTTAAATAGAGGACCGTGGCCCATACTCGGGGTGCGGTATGTCAGGGTATTACTCCGGGGTTTGGGTGGAGAAAGCACTCAAGAGATTGGGTTTTACACATTTATTCAGAACTTAACATGAGCCCATGGTTGGTCTGGGTACACGATCAACGTCAAACTGGAACCTCTTCTCTGCACCCGCACGAGCGTGTAATTAAATTTGTCAAACAATAAACGCCCCACATATACACAATCATTCCTGGGGTCAAAAAATCTCCCTCTATACGATAAGAAGTTTGTACATCCGAGAGCTAATGACTCATGAACAGACTACGTGCACATTCATGCTCGCACGTTATCACCTTGACAAGGGATGACCCGCCGTGCATTAACGTGAGTCCAAAGCCAGAGTGTCTTAACGAGGTCGAAGCCCAAGCCTTTGAGCTCGACGAGACCGTGCGCAGCCGACCGCACAGGAGGAACAAAAGAGCAATGCTGCGCACACACACAAAAAGAATCGAGGAAACTCAGCTCACCACCTGCACCAAATTGGGAAACTAACACCTGAATGCTTCTTAGTTACAATTGATGTCACTGCTCTATACACCAACAACCCCCATATTCATGGCAAAGCTGCAATGGAACATTTCTAAATCTCAGACTACTAAATTCCACACCCACAACTTATTTCCTGCTTGAATTAGCCAGAATCATTCTGGAACAGAACAGTTTCCGTTTCCTTGACAAACATTACAAACATTATCTGCAGCTCAAAGGCACTGCTATGGGTATTTGCATGGCCCCCTCCGAAGCCAATCTCTTCATGAGACAACTGGAATAATGTTTCCTAAGTTCCAGACTCATTAAACCACTGGTATTGTTAAGGGACATTGATGAACTTTTTATGATTTGGACACATTCGAGAGCATTGCTTAACAACTTTCTGGAAGAACTTAACAATTTCAGTACTTTCAAATTCACCCACAATATCTCACTACAGCATGTCACCTATTGTGATGTTGATGTTTTTAATGAGAATATTAATATTCGCACGACAGTTCACATAAAACCTACAAACCACCAACAATACCTCCACTACCGCAGCAGCCACCCTACTCACACTAAGTCCTACAGCCTGGTCATTAGGCCCGCACACATATGTCCTGGCACTGCTGACCTCACTCAGTAATGCAATAAACTTCCCTCAGCTTTTCAGGAGAAAGAGTAACCTTCAAATCTCATTGATACTCAAATCTCCATAGCCCTCTCAAATACTCGACAAATCACAGACAAATTTCTGATGACATCCCTTTTACCACCAAATACCGTCTGGAACTGCAGAGTATTAACACTATCCTTAAGAATGGCTACAAATTTCTGATTTCTTCCACTCAGACACAAAACCCTTTCAGCTATTTCCCAAGAATCTCTTTCAAATGGCCACCTGACCTTCACAATCTTCTAGCACACCAAAAATTGCCTGACCCCAACAAAACTTCTACCTTGGTCAACATAGCAAAAGGTTCACACCCGTGTATGAAACAACGCTGCAACACCTGCAAGATCCACCCACCCGGCAAGACCTTCAATATATCCATCTTAATCTACTAACTTCAATGTAATTTTTGTGAGGCTGAATAGATTGGACTCACAACAGGACCTCTGAGAATACGCATGAACAATTTCCATTTCGATACCAACCACAAAAATCTATATAAACCAGTTCCTTCCCACAACACCCACAATAAAGACTTTAACTCCTGCTATACCACCAGAGTACTCAGAGCATTCTCCACAACCATTTGCAACAACTCTCAACTCGGACAATGGGAAATTGCATTTCAATGGGTAACCAAATCCAGACTGCTCCCTGGTTTAAATCTGGGATAAAAAAATACCTTTATTACTTATTTATATATTATTTCAATTTATAGTCTTTTTATAATAAAGGAAATTGATAAAACTAAAGAAAAAGGAAAAATAAACTACTAAGAGTAAATTTGATGAAGAAAGTCCACCTAGGGAAAGAGGAAAAATGTGGGAAGAATCCAATGCACAAAGGTGACATCTTCCTTTCTTCTGTCTGATATAGTCTTCTATTTGTGTTAAAATGTGTGTGTGACTACTTCTACTATAGAAGACAGAAGAAAGGTCAAAGATGTCACCTTTGTGAATTGGATTCTTCCCACATTTTCCTTCTTTCCCTAGGTGGGCTTTCTTCATCAAATTTACTCTTAGTAGTTTATTTTTCCTTTTTCTTTAATTTTATCTATTTTCTTTATTATAAAATTATTTAGCCATTGGGCCACCTCATTTTTAAACAATTTATAGTCTTTGTTAGTTTTATAGATATTTTTTATTATTAATTTTTCAGCAAGATATCTACTATTCAAGCCTCCATTCTGTTGCATAAATTTGGCAACATTGCAAGTTTTCAGTTATATTTCAAATTCTTCAAGCATGTAGTTCCTCATGATATATATCTTTGTGTTTTGAGTATTTTATGTATGTTTCTTTGTATGAAAAAGGAATATTTCAGAAAATTAAAACAATTTGTAACTGTGGAAGCGTGAAGAAGTGAGAAGAGTTGAAAGTGTAATTTCATCACCTAAAGTACATTCATGGTGTCTACTCAGCTTGACCAATGAAATTCCAGACTTTTTCCCTGATTTCCCCTGATCATTTCCTGACTCAAAAGTATCACACCCTTCTATCACCCCACCCTCCCTCTACATTTTTTATTAATTTTTTATGAATAATTATAAGTTTTAAAATTCAAATAAACATATATTTTTATATGTATTAACATCATCTAATAGGAATTAGAAAATTAAAATCATACATTATACAGCTACAAAAAAAACCATTTGAATCACATTGTGATTTTCTGATTTAATGATTATTATATTTTATATTTTGAGTAAAACAACATTTTCCTGGATTTTTTTTTACCGAATTCCCGACTTATTCCCATTTTTTCCCCGACCACTTCAAATTCCTGGCTAATTCCAGTTTTCCCGGATGGTAGACAGCCTGTAAAACATTTCATATCAACTTGGATGTTTTTGAAGTTCCTTAACCAAATGATGAAACTCGACCTTCTTTTTCCTTTTCAAGTATATTAATTAAATACACTCACAAGTTTTTCCTATGGGCCAATACGTATTACCCACTAATACGGAAAAAGCATTTTCTAGCTCTCACATGAACTCACCTGACACGGCAGCAGTGTGTACCTGCTAAAACATGTTGCTTTATGGTCATAATAGACTTGCAAGAAAGTAGAGGAGATGGGTATAAACTCTGAAGTTTATGAGGGGCATGCCGGGTCACCAGGAGAGATAGGTTAAGAAAGAAGGTTATTCGAGAAAGAGCAGGACTACAGGGCTTGATTGAGATAATAGAGTTAGCAAAAATAAGGTGGTATCAGCATATCAGGAGAATGGAAGGGAGAGAGATTACCAAAAAGAAAATTGGAGTTGAGAAGAAGGCCATAAGGCAGACCATGGATGTGGGAAGAGTAGATTGCCCCGAGGGAGTGAAAGCAAGGGGAGAAGAGTGGACTAGAATGAGAAAGAAAGAATGGTGGGGAGATAAAGGAAGATGGTGGTGATTTACTAAGGTGAGCCGGCTGGAAGCTGGAAACATTGTTAGATGATGATGAGCTTGTCTGCCAGTGTAATGTATCGCAATTTAAATCAATGATTGTGATTTACCTCACTGCTCTGTTATCTTCTGCTAAAGAATAGTCCTGATGTGCGCAGAAATTTAATGTGTGATTTGTATTATTTTAAATGTGAAACTTAATAACTAAATTTTTTTTGGTGTTTTAACCTCTCAAGAATGGCTATCTTAGTTCCTTCCTGAGGATGACTTAATAGTTCAAGCATAGTGTTACACAAAATACTATGAAACTCGAAAACTAATAGGAAAAGGCTGAAAAAATGTAGGACACACAATAAATATTCTACTACAAGAAAAATAAAATGACTATTTTCATTGTCATTTGTTTAGTTTCCAAATATTTTCTTCTACTAGTCAATATATATATCAGCTATATTGGTCAGTATAGCTAGTATTGTTATTGTCATCCAAAGTATTATGAATAACACTGTGATTCAAAACATCCTGCACAGTTACAAAACAGCTGACACAAAAACACAAGCAAAAACTATATATAAAATATCATATTCTGAAAATTGAAAAATGACATCTGGACACGGGAATCGAACCCGTGTCCAGATGTCATTTTTCAATTTTCAGAATATGATATCTATATGGAGTAATTCCCACTAATAAGCATAAATAATAGCTCTGGCTATTAAATCTTTATATATAAAATAGTTTAAATATGGCCAAGACTGGCAGGACTAGCTGGAAAAAGACTCACAAATACTTGTCCTTGTCTGCCATCTACTGGTTGGTGCTTAGACTTCAGACAGGAGCTTGTAAATGCATTACAAATTACTAGACGGCTATTGGCGTCCCACACGCTGGAGCATGATTCACAGGTGGAGGACTAGTGACATTGTACATGCTAGAGAGGTTAAGTAATGCCCTCCTATCTTCTTTTCAGAGTTTATTAAATCTGGGTCACTTTTTTGCAGATTTTTTAAAACTAATACTTAGTTACTTAAGATTATTTAGAATATAGCACTAGGCTAAATCATGGTTTACATTAGGAGGGATAGCCAGCACACTTACCTTGGTGATACTGGAGTAGAAATTGTTTGGATAGAACACTAAAAAACACACAATACTAAAAAACACACAAACACATTTTTAAGGACAAGCTTTCAATGTCACAGACAGCTTCATCAGGTCAAGAGAGTAGACTGTTGCTCTTGGTTGAACTGCAAGGTTGAACAGTCTACAGCTGACTGTTTTTCAGTTATGATATCACTGTATAGATGGCAGAACTTTGAATAAATAGATATATAGATAGATAAAAAAAACTAAAAATTGTGTTATATAATGTATTATTATTGTGACATTGAATGTAATAATAAGTGTGCTGGTAGGAAGGAGAGGAATTACCTAAGGTTGATGTTAGGGGCTTGTCTGGATTTGATTATATATTGATGGGCCAGTTCCCATATCCTTAGTTGTGAAGGGTGGCATATTTCTTTGTTGAGGGATTTGACCATCTTGGTTGCATAACAGTGATTAAAGTCCAGATTATGGAGTTCGGCATGTGATGCTACAGGCTTATATTTATTTTTCAATGTTTGATAATCATAAAAAACAACTACAACAGATTATCCAACAAGAATCGCAACATCAAGATCTTAATGAAAAGACTGTACAAAACTTAACCCCCCAGAAACCTGCCACACCACAGTTTTACCAACTTACGAAGATCCACAAGGGAACATTCCCTCCTCCAGGCCGACCAACTGTATCAGGATGTGGCTCACACACAGAACGCATATCAGCACTTGTGGACTCACACCTGTAGCCTCTGGTAAAGAATCTACCATCTTGCATCAAAGACACAAATCATTTTTAGAACGACTTCACATACTGGCCACTCCTCTTCCACAGCATGCCATCTTGGTCTCAATTGATGTTACATCATCACTCTACATCAATATCCCCCATACTCACGGACTCGCAGCAATAGAGGAATATCTTAACATATGTCCTTCTGATACCCGGCCCACTACCGCATTCCTGATAAAAACTATCAAATTTCATTTTGGAGAAAAATTACTTCAGATTTATGGACAAAATCTACCTGCAAATTAAAGGCACTGCCATGGGAACACGCATGGCCCCCTCATATGCAAACTTTTATATGGGTAAACTGGAACGTATGTTCCTGGGCAGACAACCGCTACAGCCCCTTTGTTGGTTCTGATACATCGATGACATCTTTATGATCTGGACCAACACCCCTCAGCAACTCGAATCCTTCTTGGCAGACCTCAACAAATATTCACTGCTAAGATTTACCTGGAAAATATCCACATCCAGCATTACTTTTCAGAATGTAGACATCACACTCCATCAGGGACAACTGTGCACACCAAGGAAACAAACCAGCAACAATACCTTCATTATGACAGCTGCCACCCTATGAGCACAAAGAGATCACACTCACATAGCCTAGCCATTAGAGCCAAAATAATTTTCTCCGACCACGATAACCTTTTACAATACAATAAAAAACTACTACAAGCTTTTATGAACAGAGGCTACCCCAAAGCACTGGTGTGTAGTCAAAGAGACAAAGCTCAAAATAGCAGGCCCACAACTTCAACAGAAACAAACAACATCATCCCTTTGGTCACTACATACCCCCCTAGACTCTACAAACTCAACAATCTCTTGAAAACAGGTTTTCCCATACTGCAATCCTCCACCATTACATAAAATATCTTCAAGGAGCCTCCAAAAGTAATCTATAAACAACCAGCCAATCTAAAAAACTTACTTGTAAAACCCAAACTGCCAGAGCCCATGATTCAACCCGAACCCAAACAAATATCAGGTTCATTTCCCTGCAACCGCACTCCCTGCAAAACCTGCACCATACATAAACCAACAAATTCATTCTCCAGCAACATAACTAAAATAAATTATCTTATAAAAGGCCACCATACTTATGATTCTGAAAACCCCATCTACCAACTGGAATACAACCAGTGCCAAGCACAATACATTGGTATCACAGTAGAAACACTAAGAAAGAGAATGAATAACATCACATGCCGAAACCCATAATCTGGACTTTAATCACTGTTATGCAACCAAGATGGTCAAATCCCTCAACAAAGAAATATGCCACCCTTCACAACTAAGGATATGGGAACTGGCCCATCAATATATAATCAAATCCAGACAAGCCCCTAACATCAACCTTAGGTAATTCCTCTCCTTCCTACCAGCACACTTATTATTACATTCAATGTCACAATAATAATACATTATATAACACAATTTTTAGTTTTTTTTATCTATCTATATATCTATTTATTCAAAGTTCTGCCATCTATACAGTGATATCATAACTGAAAAACAGTCAGCTGTAGACTGTTCAACCTTGCAGTTCAACCAAGAGCAACAGTCTACTCTCTTGACCTGATGAAGCTGTCTGTGACATTGAAAGCTTGTCCTTAAAAATGTGTTTGTGTGTTTTTTAGTTCCATAATCTGGACTTTAATCACTGTTATGCAACCAAGATGGTCAAATCCCTCAACAAAGAAATATGCCACCCTTCACAACTAAGGATATGGGAACTGGCCCATCAATATATAATCAAATCCAGACAAGCCCCTAACATCAACCTTAGGTAATTCCTCTCCTTCCTACCAGCACACTTATTATTACATTCAATGTCACAATAATAATACATTATATAACACAATTTTTAGTTTTTTTTATCTATCTATATATCTATTTATTCAAAGTTCTGCCATCTATACAGTGATATCATAACTGAAAAACAGTCAGCTGTAGACTGTTCAACCTTGCAGTTCAACCAAGAGCAACAGTCTACTCTCTTGACCTGATGAAGCTGTCTGTGACATTGAAAGCTTGTCCTTAAAAATGTGTTTGTGTGTTTTTTAGTGTTCTATCTAAAAAAAATTCTACTCCAGTATCACCAAAGTAAGTGGGCTGGCTATCCCTCCTAATTTAAAACATTAGTTACTTAAGAAAAAACTTTTTCAATTTTGGAGGCAAATTATTTTATTAATGGAAGAAAATACTAGAAATAGTGATAGGCGTGTCTTGATTTTCTTATTAATTATATGTTAGTTTATAAAATACTTCTGAAGAGTGTTTTTAAATGGGTTGGTTGAATATATTTACCAGACAAGGCACTTATTCAAATTTACTATAACTCTAGTTATGAATTTGCTTACCATTATCTCGAAGCAATGCTTCAGCAGTAAACAAAGGGATATGAAGCATATCAGATGTCTCTACCAGGAGTTGATCCTTTGCTTCCTGCAAGTCCTGAGTCCGCAAACCACTGTACACTTCTTCTTGCTCTTCGGGGCCATCTAGCTCTGCTTCATTGATTGTGTCACTAGTGTCGGCCTGTAAACAAAAGTAAATTTAACTAGTTATAGTCTCGAACCAAAATCTTAGAAAACATGCTAAATATAAGAGATAT
This sequence comes from Timema bartmani, assembly GCA_902151455.1. Taxonomy (NCBI): domain Eukaryota; kingdom Metazoa; phylum Arthropoda; class Insecta; order Phasmatodea; family Timematidae; genus Timema; species Timema bartmani. Next base: position 12,930 of record CABFWB010005669.1, on the reverse strand, counting down.
AAATTTCTTAATTCATTCTTAAGTTGCTTTAATAAATAGAAAAAGAACGCAAATGATTTTTTTTAAATCACACATCCATTGATAGATTTATACCAGAGATGGGACACTTGAGTCCCTCGAATCCTTTGGTATTCAAGAGATTTGAGATTCGTAAAAATCTCAAAAAGACATTGCAAATATAATTATTAAATACTTGACTTGAAATCATAATGTTAAACAATTGGTAAAAGTATTTATTTAGACTTTTGTAGTTGGGAGAGTTACAAAATTACAAAAAGGACAAAATTGAAATAGTAAAATTAATTTAATCTAAAAAGGTTCTCTCTGTTTTCTATGATATAACCGATAGAACAAACAAAATAGTATTAATTTGGTCAATGCTACCGAGATTTTAAACTTATGATCACTATTCATTATAAGGTGATTCGGGGCAAGTGCAGACCAACATTTAAAAAGTTTAACTTTAAATGAGTGAAAAAAAAAAGCTATTACAGCTAGAATTGTGAACCTCAGTGGTAGAGCAGTGATGTGCTAGGTCAAAGGGCACGAGTTTTATTCCCATGTCCAGATATCATTTGTCAACTAATCTTTATTTAGCACCATGTCTTACTAACCATTTGGGCTACATGCTTATTTAAATAGTAGTCATCTCCGCACATATTTCCGTAATTACAATGATTTGCAACCTGTGTGTTGACGTTCACAGTAAATCTAGTAGCTAACCATCTGGTTCTTGTGTCTGTTACAGTAGAAAGAAACTATAAAATTGCACAGAACATATCAAATAACTTGTGTGATTACTCTTGTATATGGTTTTCAGACATATATTGTGATTGACATTTCACCATGTGGTACCACACACAAGGGAAAGGTTCTCGTTGAAAAACTGCACAATGCCCTTTAAAGTTCAAATATTCAGTTAAAAGAGAAGCTGAATGCTATAGCAGTTGATGGGTAATATTTTGATCTTAGTGAAGATAAAAAAATTGTGGGTTTGTGTGAAAATTTAAACCTTGACTTCTTACTTCTTATGCGGGACATAGTACATAGGTTAAATATGTGTTGAGTGTTGTTTGTAAAGTTAATTGTTAATGTGATCTGTAATTAAGTTCAAGTTATAGGTAATCTAATTAAAAATTACAAATAGGGTATTGGATATGAAGAACTGTTTGCATTAGCTCAAGAAATAGAGGTAGACATATTAAACCCAAAATAATTCTAGGACACTTGTTTTTTTTAAAGTGAACTCGAGTTTACAAAACATTTCAGTGAGATTTTAAATTATTTTTTATTGATCTACAAACGAAGCGCATTAAAAGTATATGACAAGGCAAGAATATGACTGATAAAGAGTTCTCATTGGAAATGATAAAATTTCAGAGCCAAGTTGTATTTTCAACTGTTAGCATGAATGACACATTAGAGTGGATCACAAAATTCCATTCTATTTGTCAGAATGTAAATGCCTGTATTTGTATAATCTTTGATTCTTATGCTTCAATGCAAAACCCACTTAATAAGATGATGATGATGATATTAAAGAGTGAAAAAATATACCAAGAAAAATTCCCATCACACAATAAGTAAATGGGTTTCCTGAAAGAACAACATTTATCAGGACTGCTTATTGGTAAATGATGAAGACCAGTGCTCAAGTCGTTCCCAGAATCTTCAATAGATTCACTTGATGACCAGTCGTTTGCTGAAGGTGTTGAGTTGTTAGTTACAGTAGGTATTTACCAGGTGTATACAAATTCAAAGTGCAAGGAAAAAGTAGGAAACCCTGTGTAAATCGTTTATGAAGACAATAGAAAATCGGATAACAGAACCTCCAAATCTAAAAATTATGCGCCTATGTTTCAGCAGCAAATTCAAGAGTCTCCAGATACAGTAATAGCCTGGGTTAGTGAAAATCGTGGATATGCATAATTTAACTATGTATTAGATTATCAATTTATAGCATTGAAAAAGAATCTTTTAAACACATATTTTTTCAAAAACCTACGGTCTAAGGAAGTTAAATCGAACTTGATAATTTGTGATAATGCTGTAATAAAGGAAGCACAAATTAAAATATGTTTTATCACATTATTAACATTCTTTATGTCCTGGAGAATTGCATGAAAATCTGCAGTGAAGCAGTTGGATCAGACAGCCACAACACTAAGTTTGTTACAACCCTTCATGCCAACGATAAGATTCTAGCCTTTAACCGACCATCCCGCTCCTAGCAGCAATAGACAGAACTACCACCTGCAATGAACCACCGTGATCTGCCTTCTACCCTGCTCATGAAGCAAGCTTTATGTGTATGGAATAAAAATTCAGACAGAAGAGCCAATTATTCACTGATAATCTCTGTAAATAAATTATCACCACTATATACTTTTGTAAGGTAGATTGTATACTATGTTTAGCAATAATTATATAACGGTTTGACAAGGAGTATTGAATGATAGTAGCAAGGTTAAAACGTAGATATAAGAAATATTACTGTATAAGATATTATTCCATCTCTAACCAGGTCCAGGCTGTACCGTTCACCACCTTCATCTCTAACCGCTGGAGGCCACAATAGCCGAGAAGAGGGTGGGCGGAATCTATAAGGAATTTAATGTAATAAAAATAGGAACATTTGCAAGCTTAAGAAAATATTGAATTATTTATTCAAAGTAAAACAACAAAGGTAAATAAATAATACATGGCCTCACAACACAAAATGGAGTATGTTGAAAAACATATAGATATGGCAGAGACTGTGCTTGCGCAGTACATTTGAGGATATATTTCACAATCTCAAAGTAAATTATTTATTTATAGGAATTAGTCTGGAAGAGACCCAATAATAATCAAAAATCGTTAGTATAATAATAAAGAGCTTAAAGAGTTCCTCTAATTGGTTAAAAAAGCGGCTGAATCATCCTTGTGACTTCAGACTAAGCAAACAGATTAAATCATTAAACCTTGGAATATTTATTATATCAATAAAGAACATAAAGAGCTTGAAATATAAAGGTATAAGGTATTTCTATTATTGGAATATCAAAGAGCTTAAATTCAGACTAGGCAAATAGGTTAAACCATTGACCCTTTGAATTCTTAATATACCAATAAAGAGCTTAAAGAGCCCCTCTAAACGGTAACAAAGGACCTGAATCACCATTGCGAATTCTGACTAAATAGTTAAATTTTAAGATTAAATTTAATTTCAAATATCAATTCTGATCAAAATAAATTACACAAAGGTTTGACTTTATATTTCACAATCTCAAAGTAAATTATTTATTTATAGGAATTAGTCTGGAAGAGACCCAATAATAATCAAAAATCGTTAGTATAATAATAAAGAGCTTAAAGAGTTCCTCTAATTGGTTAAAAAAGCGGCTGAATCATCCTTGTGACTTCAGACTAAGCAAACAGATTAAATCATTAAACCTTGGAATATTTATTATATCAATAAAGAACATAAAGAGCTTGAAATATAAAGGTATAAGGTATTTCTATTATTGGAATATCAAAGAGCTTAAATTCAGACTAGGCAAATAGGTTAAACCATTGACCCTTTGAATTCTTAATATACCAATAAAGAGCTTAAAGAGCCCCTCTAAACGGTAACAAAGGACCTGAATCACCATTGCGAATTCTGACTAAATAGTTAAATTTTAAGATTAAATTTAATTTCAAATATCAATTCTGATCAAAATAAATTACACAAAGGTTTGACTTCCCGACATAGCTCAAAATTCTGTGGGAGTATTACTTCCACCAACTTAAAACTAATCGAGAAGATTTTGATTTGTTAGTATTTAACATAATAATAGAAAACAAAGCATTATTACATTAGAATACTGGTAATTTCTCACTGAACGAATCGGAATTGTTAAAGTTATAACTTATAAATCAACAAAATTAAATTACCTTTATAATTTCTTCATACAAAAATATGTCTACAAAATTTTATCTATAAATTAAACATTATCAAATTTTAAAGTTTAAACAATTATTGGTAACCACAAGTGGAATAAAATTTATATTTAAACTAAATATTCCAAGCGAGAAAAAGAATCAAAATGTGGCTACCTACTAATAAGTATAAATTTTACAAAGAGACTAGTGCCCATGCGGCAAAGGAAACATTAAGTGTTCCACAAAACAATTTTACTTTTCAAAATAAATCTTCTAGTGAGAAATTACTGACGCCTACAATGAAAGATTTTAATCACATAATAAACTAAGTGTTCAAACACCCAAACCCATTATAGGTCGATTATATTTAAATATATTATAAAATATAAAGTGTTTATATTTTGACATCCTGAAGCGATTATGTCCAAGTCCAAACCAGAACGTTTCGTGGTTGTGTCGGAATTAATAGTCAACCATGTTAGCTGAGCTCCAGCTTTATATATGTCTAGTTGATGGAAATAAGGAGGGGAAATCTTAATATTAAAAGTATAACGCCACGTTGCGAACACGTGCTAGCAGCATGGTTCTCTTATTAACAACTGTCATCATCTTGACATGTCACCTAGACACCTAAACAGCAACTCTAGTGAATTGGCAGTTAAGCACGAGTGAGGTCTATCGGTCAGTAGGCTAGGCCAATCAGCATAGGTCTAGATCACCTCAATGAAGTGACTCATCGATGCAACTTTCATAGCTTTGTCAGTCTTCACTTCATCATAGAATTCGATTTGAACTAGTCGGTCATGGAACTCATACTAAGCCAGAAGATACAATGCACATATTTTAGACATAGTAAGGTGTTGTAAATGTTTGATATTGCAGGATGTCTATAAGTATTGCTTATTTGGGGTGGGTAGTAATAGTGTAACATTAGCTAGCAATGCTAATGTTACAAGGTGGGTAATTAAAGTGCTCTAATTCAACTCTTGACAGAGTTCTCATTGACATTTAACTAGAGTATGTGCCACCCCTGGCTGCTCCCCTGCCCACCTTAGTGGATCATAATGTCCATCTCCTTTTTTACCCAGGGTATGGGCCTAACTGGTTGCTTTCCTTTTCCTACCCACTCAAAGGGTCCCCTAAAACCTGCCTCCGGGAAGAAATTAACTTGGAATTCACCATTATTCTTAGACAAAACAGTCACACAGATGAATAACACTTTATGGGAACCTCCCACCGCAACTGTCTAACCTACACTCAACTTCTCCTTTAAGCCCTTCAGCCGAAGCAACACTTTTATACTCTTCTAAAATACTCCACAGAGGGAAACCCCACACTAAACAGTAGTGAGAATGATACTTTTTTTCATAAAGTATTCATATCTTGGAATGGCCCACCTGTCCAGAAAGCTTCATGTCTTCTAAAGGAATCCTTAGACAGATATTTCAATGGAGGAAACTAATACATTACCAGGATTTCTTCTAGTTCTCACTTATAGGCCTACATGATGTACCCTTCCAATTTACTTCTGTAAAATTCGTGTCACAGATATCTCCACAAAATTTAACAACCTTGTTTTATATACTATGCTGCTTAGCTATTGAAACAAAGTGGTTCATCAATATTTCTGGTGTCTCTCCGCATAGAAACTGGAAATTTGTGCTGTGTACATCACAACAGCTGAGGTTCACGGCACTCACCACAGGATGGCTCTGCATCCGTATTGGTATCACATGAGTGTAGTCAGTTGATCATTCCTTCAGACGCAGTTCTAGTGTAACAGGTTTTCCCACCGGGGTTGTGTAGCTAGGGTGTGAGCACATTGGGAGTCAGCATGGCCAAATAGGCTAGCCAATGTAAATACCATGTGTGAGTTAAATAAATTGTATGGTTTCTGATATTCTAAATTTTTATTTGTCGAATAACCCATACTTATTTATGCTGTTTAAGAGACTTCGTTTGGAGACAAGCCAGTTTCAGATAGAATTATATTATAAACACTGTTTTCCAACCAAAGTAAAACACATCGTCTCTCTTGTTTTGTAACATGTACTCAGAGGAATTCACCATAAATGCGGTGGGCCACCAACATAATCATACCAGGAATAATGTGTGATGATTCTTCACATATTCAAGGATTAAGGAAAACTGTTTCCTGTTATTCTAAATCAGAAGGTACTAAACACATTTGAGTGGGGTATAAGTGCCAGTGCTAGTATAGTCAAGAGGGAAGGTTGCTGCTTACTACAAGGGTATGTGAAGGTATGAGCCCAAAAGTACAAAGACAATTACAGAAGAGTTTAAAAATTTTATAGTAAAGGAAACTGATAGAACTAAAGAAAAATGAAAAATAAACTACTAAGAATAAATTTGATGAAGCAAGCCCACCTAGGGAAAGAAGAAAAATGTGGGAAGAATCCAATTCACAAAGGTGACATCTTTGACCTTTCTTCTGTCTTCTATAGTAGAAATAGTCACACACACATTTTAACCCAAATAGAATAATATTTCGGCACTGTTGCTTTTATCAAACACAAAGAATAGAGTACAAATAACACAAACACTGGATTACTCCATTTATAAATTAAAGAATAACTGCTAGAAACACATTGTACTAACTGTTTTTGGGAGTAAAGATAAATTCCTTGGCTATGGTTAGTACTTATAAAGACCTATTTAAGTATACTCTTAGTAGTTTATTTTTTCTTTTTCTTTAGTTTTATCAATTTCCTTTAATATAAAATTATTTAGCCATTGGACCACCTCATTTTTATACAGAAGAGTTTAAAAAGGGATAGGTCTTAAGTCGTAAGTAATGGTAATGTAGTCAGTAGTACAAATCTAGCAACTTCACCTCCACACCTTTCTCCAGTACAAAATACCATCATTTCTATTTGAGGTGTCCAATGTGATGCTCACAAAATTATAATTTTGCAAATTACAATCTGAAGTTTTGAAACTTAAATCATGCATTGCACTATGGACTACAAATGTGGCTTCTTTTGCAGCAATAACCAAATAATTTTCAGCAAGGTCTTGATTTTTTTTTCAAACAAGGTTATTGTGGACAAATTTGCAATTACAGTTACCCTTGCCTTGTGCAGCGAACACTTTAGGTGTTCTCGTCCACTCTTCCGCCGTGCGCAACGAAGAATTCCAACAGGCATTGTTGACACTTCACTCTGTTGGGGTGACCACAAAGCTTTTTAAGAAAGGGATAGTCTTTTTAAAGTTTGTTAGTGAATGTCCTATTTCTTCTTGGTATTTTGGTTTGAGGCACAGAAAATCTCTATTTTGACACATACAAATTTGCAGAGAGTAAAACATGAAAGGCGCTTGACTGTTAAGTTCAAAAAGATCAATTCTCTATCACTTGTGGTGATGCAGTACAGCAAGCAAGCACGTACTTGCAAGTGTTGCTAAGAGGTTCGCCCTTGAATAGCTGCACGGTGCTCTGAACAGCAACCACACAATAAATTAGTTGTTTTTCTGTGTATGTGTGAATGTAGCCTGTAAATGTTTTGTGTGTGTACATGCGGCTATAAATCAACTGCTTTCAGGAGTCTTACCTTTGTAGTTATTTAGATATTGGAAGGTTAGGATTGTTTAACCAGGACCATAATGCAAACTAGCTTGAACGTCTCAAAATGAGACAGTCCCTGTCAAACCAAAACATATGTATAGTAAGCCCAGTGTTGCTAAGTCTATAGTCTCTAGCGATAGTACATGGACCTAAAATGGATTGTATTTTGACCGGTAGGATACTACTTTCTGACATTATATTGACGAGCCCTGCGATTTTCCTAAAAAAATTATAATCAATGTAAAATTTATTACTAGATAGCAGGGCAATAGGATATTACTTTTAGAAAATATCCGAAAATTGGATTGTACACGGAGTGAAATTATATCAAAAGTAGTATCCAGATTGTACAGTTGGCAACACTGGGTAAGCCTAGGCTTAGGTATATCAGAGCTAAAAACATTAGCATGAAAAGTTATAGGTAATGGCTTTGATTTGGGGAACCTAGAATACAAATGTATCTTTAATGTGTTCTGCCAGAGCAAATTCAAAAATTACCTGATTTTAACAGTCTAAATACTTAGTTATTTAGATTATTGTCAAAATAGTAATGCTCTTAGTAAGGTAAAGTGTCCATATTTCATTCCCATACCTAATTCCATCCCATCATTCTCAGCCGGTATGAGCCACATTCTAGCGAATGTGTATGAAACTAGCGCAGGTAGGTAATGCTAGTAATCTGTGAAAACTACAAGGTTTACGTCTTCTATTTGATCAGTTACAAACAATTGTATCTTTAGTGAAACCGCGACTTCTGCGAGTGTTAACTTAAACACACCTACATTCTTATGCGAGGTAAGTAGCTTAAGCATCCTAACATTGTATGTGACAGAGTTTGATTAATATTTTTCAGCAGTATGGGTCGGTAACTTTATCTTTTTATGATTCCGTAGAAAGGTCGCCATGTTGAGATATGAAATGTTCTTAATTACGTCGCATAATATGTTCCAAATTTCATACTAGGGACGAAATTTGGAAGACTGTAACTTTATGTAGGCCTAATAGACATTATCTATATTTGAAATTCTAAATATCAAAATAAATACTAAATTTACTAAAGACCAAACTAGTAATAAAGATACCGTTAATTTAATTTGTATAAAACATTTAAAACAAAAAAATTTACATAAGAAACACAATCAAATTATATTTTTATTAGAGATGGGTCGAATTCACTATTTCTCGAATCCTAATCTTGAATCCAAATCTACATTTTATTTTCGAATCTCGAATATCGAATCCAAATCCTAGCAAATTATTTGAAATTTTAATGATTTACAAATAGACCTACATTACACAATATTGGCCTAAACTGTAAATTAAGATTTATTTCAACCATGCTTTAAATTTTAATCAACCCCAAACACCCCTTGCATAATACTGTTTAAAATCCAGTCAAATTAAACAATTTAGACTCATATTATTGTTTGAAAATCAAATCAATCAAAATTTGCGTGTCTTTTAGTTACTTTAAAAAGTGTTGATAGAATGAGTTAAGTTTCTAAAAAAAAACATGTAAAATAAACAAACAGATTAGGCCTAGTTACCTTTTGATCAACTTTAATCATCATTGAAGGATTATAATTTATTTTAACAAGAAAGCAAAAATAAAATCACAAACAGATTTTAAAAAAAGAATAAAACAACATGCTTAACAATTAAACATTCATTGGAAATAGTGAACTCAATAATGCCTGAGTATGTTTTATTATTATTTTCTTTTACATCTATTATCTATCTTTGCATAGAAAACAAGAAATATATTTGATTCTTGCAATATATCATTTTGAGAAAATACATTTTATTTCTAACATAAACATATTTACAACTCTTGCAATATGTTCATTTCCATTTTATTAGGCAGGACTACATTTGAATATTTTTACAATTGCTTCAATAACATATTAAAAAAACTCTTAGTTAAAATCAATTTTAAAACAAATTTTGAATTAGCAAGTCATTATTTGATTCTTAAAGCTAGATAGCATTTACTAAGTGATTAAATGACCTGAATTGATTTCAAACAAACAATCAATATACAATACAAAGGCCGGTAAGCCTAAATAAACAGTTTTATCGGTGTTTAACTGTCGAAAGTATTTATTTTTCATGAAATCCAACAAAATATCTAACGTAAGGATCGTTTGAAATAAATTGGGGCTCTTTGCATAGTTGTAGATAGTTAAAACCAGTTGGGTGGTAAGCATTAAACCATGTTTATTTAATCGTCACTCTGGTGAGTAAACATATATATCATGGCAGCTGACTGTGTATCGTGTGTAATGTGTTCTTATTTCTGTTAAAAAAAAAGCCATTACTTGTTTTATTTATTTCGAGTTTATTTGTAATTCTAGTTTTGATTTTCAGTTTTTGAAGAGATTAATGTGTTCATTAAAATATTTACAAGATTGTTTGTGAGGTGAAAGTTTCATAAGTGAGCATGCGCTGTAAAGGTCGAGTCCAAGTTTCCCATGGAGTTGGGAGGGTAGGGTATTAGGCATGTTAGATTCTCTACACCAAACAATTTTTTTTTAAATAATGATTTTATTCATGTTTATCTCTTTTCTCCGACAAAATAATGATTATGGATTAAGTTGTGCTTTTCAAGTAGGCCTAGCTAAGTATTTTTTTATTCAAAATATTATGCTTTGTTTATGAGGTGAAAGATTCGACCATCAAATCCAGTAAAACACTGAATCTTCGAATCTCGAATACTTGTCAGGATTGGGTGGATTCGAGGATTTGAAGATTCTAGTGGCCCATCTCTAATTTTTATGTAACTTATTGTTATATACTTTTTTATTTTTCTCTGATGGCACTGTGAAAATCTAGGGATAAATCCATGATTGAGGCCATTAATTCTGTACGAAGAAAATATTTGGGTTATAAAGCTACAGCGAAAGCTTTTAAAGTTCCAAGAGCTACACTAAAAGATTATGTAAAACCAAATGAAATTTCAGCTGAAACCTTGCGGGTTACTAGAATTGGGCGAAAGCCGATTTTACCCAAAGCAAAAGAAGAACCATTAGCTTCCTACTGATAAGAGATGGAAAGTAGCTTTTACAGACTAACCATGAGTGACCTGAGACAAATGACTTATCATCTATCCATTAGAAACGATCTTAAACAACCCCTTTCAACAACAAGTAAGAAAGCTGGTTTTAAATGGATGTGCTTATTTTCCAAAAGATATCCAATTTTGACATTATCCAACCACAATAGCTATCATGTGAGAGAATTCAAAGTTTCAATCATGAAAATGTTTTTAAAAGCATTTCAATGTTGAAAACTGAAATGGAAAAACAAATCCATTTCGATCCTAAATTTTTTTTGATGTATATGAAACTTAAATTTCAATTGTCCAGCATAAGAGTCAAAGAGTGATAACCTTAAAATGGAAAAAAGAAGTCCATAAATTGTCGTCTGGCAAGAGAGGAGCTTTGTCACTTGCAAGTCTGCAGAAGGGCAATATGTACCTCCATTGTTTATATTCCCTCGCAAGTTAATGAAGGCCGAACTGCTATATGCAGCTGTACACGAATCTGAGTGGATAACTGCAGATTTATTTTAAATATGGTTACTACATTTGCTGCCACTATGAGACCCAACAAAGAAGAACCTGTTGTGCTTATTATACTTGCCAGTCATTATTCGCACACATGAAATATTGATGTTATCGAATTTGAGCGTGAGAATGGAGTGTCAATTGTCTGCCTACCACCACATTCACCAGCAAAAATGCAACCATAAGATGCTGCATTCATTTTTCCACTAAACACTTTCTATGCCAAAGCTATTGAAAATTGGCTAAGTAACCAACCAGGAAGAATTGTATCAAATTTGCAGATAGCTTCATTATTTAAAGACTTACTTATGGGCTTCAACAATGGAAAGTGGAATAAATGATTTTAGAAAAACTGGTATTTTTCCATTTAATGACAAAATTTTCAAGGATGTTGATTTTATTGACCATCTTTAATCTCAACGAGAAGACGGAGATCAAAATGAAAACAATAGCGTATCTGCTAGTTTGTCATCTGTTTGTTCTGGTATCAAAGTTGTTAGGCCAAGATAAATCAGAGAAGTACCAGTAATTTCCCCACAAGCAACATCTTGTGGTACCGCCCTATTAGTCCACTGGATCACCTCATAAAAATGCTGTTAACGCAATTGAAAAGAAAAAACGCAGACAGTCTACCATGTCAACTTCTACATCTTCTAAAGGTAAAAGAACTCTCTCTAAGGGAAATCTAACAGCACCACTCCCTGAATCTTCAGTGAAAATGATGACAATATCGAATATGTATCAAGAGATGACCGTGACAATGATGATGATACCGAATGTCCGTTTTGTGGGAAACATTTCTCAGCTGTCGAAAAAGGAAAAAAGTGGGTTTTCTGTACAAAATGGTTTCAGTGGTGTCATGAAATAGGTTCTCCTTGCATTAATTATAATAAGTTTGTTTGTGGTAATTATTGTTTAAATGGTTGATATTGTCATATTTTTTCATCTTTTGTAAAATTGCATGCTTACTATTTACTAAAAAAAACTAGACAAAATGAAATTGTGAGTTTAACTTAACTACATCTTGAATTTTTCTTGTTTTGTTTTAAAACTCCCGGTAGGGGACAGAATTTGGACAGTATTTTTTGTTATTTAAAACAAAGAGATTTCTTATATTTGCTTATATTGAGACATAAACATTTTAAATATATAATTTTGTTCCATGACTGTTAAAAGAAGTTACTGTAGTATTCAAAATAAAGTTTTCAGCTTAATTATCTAAACTGTCTAACATCAATTTATAAGAAAAAAAACAAGTGGTGGACGATATTTGGCCTCTTTATCTTATTTTTATTGCTTCTTTTTTATAGACAATTTGTTAGTGTACTGTATTCAGGTTTCATAAACATTATAAACGGTCTTGATTAGAAAAATGTTTTTAAATGTACTTACCCTATGGTATTAGGAACTTGAAAGTTCAAAGCCACATTTATATTAAGTTACATTAAAAGATTAAACTTATAGTTATAGTAAAACATGAAGAAGTCTTTACATTTAAATAATGAAAATTTGATAAATGTATAACGCAAGATGAATATATGAATATTTTTGAAATTTCACAAAACTCTAATAAAATCATAATATTATAATTTGTATTTGGAAGAAGGTACAGGAGAGGTGGATAGAAAACATATTAAAAAGGAAACAAACATAAAACGGCTGTTAAAATTAAAAGAAGAACACAGTTCACACTTTACAATGCTGCCCCTGGACAATGAGGTAATAATGATTGCCTCTTGAAGAAAATTGATTGTCACTGCCCAATTGCATGCCCTAGGTTTCATTCTATTGAAACTTATTATTAGGTACAAATTGATACTGAAAAATGAATATATTATTTTGAATACATTAAAATCACAATACAGATAACATTAAA
>CABFWB010005668.1:11789-42324 GCA_902151455.1 Timema bartmani | reverse complement strand
TGTCCCTAGAGTCAGGGTCAGGAGTTCAAACCACTGCATCAATCCTGTAAGTCATTGAACCTGTGTCTCTAGAGTCAGGGTCAGGAGTTCAAACCACTGCATCAACCCTGTCAGTCATGAATACCCGTCTCTAAAGTCAGGGTTAGTACAAATAGTAAATTTTGAGACGAAATACAAACAAAAAATGTTAACGTGAAATTTCTCATCCCCATTATTAAACAAAGCGGAGGGATGAAATTCCACAATCTATGGCCGTGCATTGTAACTCTTTTATGAGGCAATCGGCCATCTTGAACAATATTTTATCTTCTCTCTCTTCCTCTGATTTTCCTTCGTTGCCCCCCCAACCCTTTTCCCTCCCTCTTAGAAAGTAAACATTCAAATCTCGCAATGTCCATAAAGCACTCACAAATTCTACTGTTTACACGGGGCATTTCAAGCATTACAACGAACGTTTCGTGGGACACTGGATCTTTTGGATCAGGGCTGTACAGTCACGGACTCGTGGTTAACGCGTGTCCCTCCCCGGGACAAAATGTTACAACCGGTGTGACAACCTTTTATTAGCACCACAGTCCAATTTAATATGGATATTGTTGTTTTATAGGTAATGATTAATATCTATAAAAAATGACAGCTGCAGATCATATGACTTGACGTATGGATAGGTGAAAGTATATAATAACTTTTCTAAGTGTCAAATAAGGATCTTTCTATGAAAATTGGATCTTAAATTTTGTAGCTTTACAACTAGTACCAGACAAGGATCTTCCTATGAAAACTGGACTGCATATCTAGTAACTAATCAAGCTGTCAGATAAGGCCCTTTCTATGAAAATTTTACTATAGCTCTATTAGATATTCCCACTTTTGGATTAGGCCCTTTCTATGAAAGTTGGGCTGTATGTATATCTAGTAACTATTGACCCTTCCTATGAAAATTGGACTTTAAGTATCGAAGGGTTTGGTGAGAGTAAATTTTTAGATAAATTCAATAAAGGGACTGGAATTTATTTTTCATCTAACATTTTTATTACTAGCTAATATTCGCCCCACATCTTACTACCCATCCGAGCTTATTGCATATTAGATACTAATGGCGAAGGGATGAGTATGGTAGAATTAAGATTATATGTACCTGAATAAGCGTGGAGGGAGAGAGAGAGAGAGAGAGAATTTAAAAGAATACAACACCTTTAGTACACCAATGCCTGGATTCGAACCCTGATATATTCGTTCCCGATGGCCTAACTAGACAATCTTGCTATTTAGGTCACATGTTCACTACGTGTTATAACTGAATATAATAATTTGACATAGTAGTAACTCGGGAAATAACTTCTAGACATTAATTAATTATTCAAACAAATCATATCGTTGGGCAGGTGGACTAAATGTAAGGCTCATTTAAGTTGGTTTTAAGGTGACTGGAAGGTTTTGGTTCGAATTCTGGATGCTTGTGTGTAAGGGTGTTTTTCCTCCGGTAGTAGGAGGTGGTGCCCAAAACAAACCAGCAAGGGTGTGCAAATTTAAATAAGAAGCGAAGCGAAGTCAAATGAGATATAAAGCGAAGCTTGAAACATGCGAATGAAAGTTAAATTCGAATTCAAAGAAAAGGCTGTTGCTATATTTTTTTAAAAATAAATTTGGAAATTTAATAAGGTGAGATAGTATATTATTTGTGAATCAATCAGTGCGTAATGAAAATACATAAAAAATTAAAAAATCACATAGATTTGTATTACATATTAAACTAGTTTGGAGGATATACATGAAACATTAGTTTTATATCATAAGCAAAAATATTTTAAAAAATGTTTGCATAAGAGACTTTGTAATAATAGATAAACATTTTAAAATGAAGACATAATATTACATTTAAGATTATTAGGCTCATGAACAATGGTCAAATAATTTGTTATTGTAAATACAATTTATCTTATTCACTCAATATTTTAATATGTATCATTGATGATGATGATGTATTTTATTTTATATGCTTAATGGAAACAGAAAGACTAAGAAATTAGTTTTAGAAAAAGTTAATTTAAAATGGTGAGAAATTAATAAAAAAATTTAAAGAATACAAAAAAGTTGAAGTTTACTAATTGAAGATTCTAGTAGTTATCCCTTTCTCCTCAAGTTGTGAGGCAGATTGGGCAACCACCATTTGACCACTAGTTTCGATGTAATTCTACATCATCCTAAAGTCTCGGTGGCCTAGTTAACTAACGCGCTAGTTTCGTGTTGAGCTAGACCACCGGGGACGGGGAGATCAAGGCTCGAATTTTGGTCGGGTGAACTTTGGGGAGGGGGTTCCTAAATGGTTTCCCACTCTTCCTCCACGCAAATGCACTTCCTCTAAATTCAACCTTCCCTATTCCTAACCCATTAGCGTAATTAGTACATAAGCGAACGGGTAATAAGACGCGTTGCTAAATAAAAAAATAAAGAAACACACACAAAACATGGTTAAATTACATGATACAAATTGAATCTTTTAATTCATCCATTCATTGCATCTTGGTAAATAGAAAGGTTTGGAGAACAAAACTAAGAATGCCATATTTTCTTTTTGGTTGACATATCTGAATTCATCCCATAATTACGTTAAGGGTGCCGCATCGTTAAACGAGAAATCACCGCGCAGATGTTCATGTCTAACGCAATATTTAATTCTACGTTGAGTTAGTTCAAGATACAGTTCACGCAAAAATAAAGTCTAAAGATTTCAACAAGGCTCTTTTCCCTTAACAAACCTATGGTTGAGTTTTATTAATAGAATTTTTTTTCATTAGTTTATTTTTCAGCGACTTTTTAAACATATTTGCGGAGCTACGAGACTAGGCTTGATGAAAAAGATCTATAGATTTAGCCTTCATCTAATGAATAGAGACTTCTTTTTGTATAGGTTCAAAGTAAAATATATTTATTATATTTGAGATCTAGCAGCGAGCTTTCCTTTTTACCTTGAGATAAGAAGTTTCTTAGTTTTATTTCTCCTATTTCTTATCGACATGACTAAGGGTGGTTGTAGGTGAAGGGCGAAAGGGAGTATAAGCTCCGTGAGAAGTAGTTCCATAAAATGACACAAACCATTGTAATTGAAGCCGTGTGGCCTGGCAGTGATTGAGTCTTTCTCACTAACCGGCGCGGAGATCTTAAATGTAATTTAATCACTAGCTGGTTTAAAAAAAAATGTTTAGTGGCTGTTCTAAAAAGATTTTATATTGTAATACGTCATATTTATTGAGATAGACCTATTTCAATTATGTTCAAAATTTATCGGAGTTTTTCTATTCCTTTGAAATGTTTCGAAGATGCGAGGATTATTGTGGGTGTCTGAAGTCAAAGCGAAGGAGATTTGACCTTCAACTTCGATTTGAACATTTCACTTAGCTCGCCCCAATAGACAAGTTTAATCATTTAAAGGTATTAGACTAGAGAGTGGAATTACTTTACGACAATAACTAATGGGTCCAAACTAATACAATAACCACCGAAACCCTTTGAACAAATTCCCTAGCAGAACTATTTCAAAACAAGTTTAATGAAAACTACAAGTGAAGTTACTCTAAACATAGCTGTCTAAATTATAATTTTACTACTTTTTTGTTTGTAATAAATTTAAATATTTTTTTCTCCCCACAATTTAGCAGTTAGCTTTATTGTTCTATTGAAATATTTATATGCCATAGACTTTAAATTTAATCGAATTTATTTCTTTTTGTGTTATGATAATAATAACAAATCATTAATAACTTTCAAGAGAATAAGTGAACTGTGAACTATTTACTTAAAACAAATATTAAGTGAAGTAAGGCCAACAGTGCATTTAAATTAAATAAATGTGTTATAGTATAAATACGAATGATGTAGCCCAGTCGCGCAATAGATAAATACCTATATACTTATATCTATATTAATTTTATAATATCAATAATATAATATACATCAAAGTCTAAGAACGTAGATAAATTATATTAAAACCATTTAGTTATTTAGTTTGTAGGCTCTTTAAAAACTTTAAAAGTTCTTTTATATTATAAATTAGATTTTTTCCACTGCATATTAATGAAAGAAAGAAGCTACCCAATGTTTGTTGAGCAGTAGCACCTTAAAGTATACAATAAGTCCTTGACTTAGACGGATTCAAGTTACACGTATTCGTAGATACACGGTTGCGGTTCTTTGAATCACGCCTAGCAGCGCCATCTATAAACCGTCACTGGTTACTATTAGGCCTGACGTCTTGGCTGACAGCGTCATCACCAATTTGCTAGCTTCTACCATGTGGAATTTTTCATTTTTTCTTAAAAGTTTTCTTTTTCACCAGAGAAACCTGTTAAACAATTTAATTAGCCTTTTGAAACGAATATTGATGACCAAAAAAAAAGAAGTTACATTTAAGAACCATACGTCTTACGCGAAAAATATTTGAGACAATTTAATACCAGGTAGGTCGAGGATTTAGTATAGGCAAATAATATTAACAAGAAATTAGGACAATTCTTTCTTCCTCCTTGCCCCCCTACCTCTGAAAAATTAAAGCTCCCCGTGATTTGCCAAGAGTCATTCCACCGACGCTCAAAGTTGGACAATCCTGTGCTCTATTTACCTTCAATAATCCCTAGATGTACGTGGAGGAACGAGCATCGGTACGTTTCCTTTCAAGCCTCTCCACCACCTCTCCGCCCCCTTCATTTTACTCTCCGCGAGGAAAAGTAGTCTCTCTTCTCTCTCAAGCCCCTCTATCTAATAAATCACTTCATTCGGCGCATTAACACATCCTTAAACTTGATATACATTGTGAAGAGGTCGGGGGAATGGGGGGGCGACTATGCTAACACAACTAAATAAAAACAAATGACGGTGATACTAATTTAGTGAGGATTTGACGGTAAGGTTTGCGTTATACTAAAATTTGCTTGGTATGCTTATAAGCTTATCAAAGTCGCGCTGTTAATATATATATGTGTGTATGTGTGTCAACTTAATGAGAAGAAAAGTCGGCAGCGGAGCTAAGAGGCATTTAAACAAGTTAAATAAGACTAATAGCGCCGGGAAGTGTTTGTCACAAAAGGCGACCGTACTTGAGGATCGTTTTTCTCACCTTTTTTTTTTTAGGTTGATTTATTTGTAGATAAGATTACCGAGTTAGTTAACGCTAACAGTTGCCGTAAGGATCAAATAGCTCAGTTATCCTGGAAGGACAATAAATGTTTCATGCTTCTGAAATGAAGAAGACGTGTCCTAGATAGGCAAGAGTAATTATAAATGGTTGTGGGTTATTATGCGCATGGTGTATGCGCAGGGGGTGGTGAATGTGGAGGGGAGGATTCGTGCGTGCTTGTTTGTGTAACGGGGGGGTTGGGGTAGAAGTGAAATAACGTTTTTGGTTTAGGGGCCCGGAGGGTTCACCCTGCAATTATTATTATTTTTTTAACATCAGGTGTTTCTAGAAGCTACTTAGAGAATATTTTCTTTGGTTGTTAGAAGCATTTTTTTTCTCATGGTTAGAATAACACTTTTTATAAACAGTTCAAAATATAGTTTACGGCAGTGCTTCCCAAATTGTGAGTGTCGGAGACGATTTTTGGTTGGTCGCAAAACGTTAGTGAATAATTGGTTAAATAGTACGGTGCACCACAAAGACTCTTTCTCTCTTTTATCTTAAAATCGAGACATTTACTAAAAACTAGTAATATTTGTGAAATGAAACAATTAACTTGTTGCAGACACACTCCATCAAATAGCATATATTAAATAATATACACAGTTACAGAAACATTGAGAAAAGAGGAATATCTCTGGCCACCAAAGAGAAGAACAATTAATTTCCATTTCAAAGTGCTTTATAAAATAAAAAAATAAAATATATATGCTTAAAGCTCAGAAGGTATTGGTTTTATTAAAATATATTTCAAATAAATTATTTTTATTTTGAATATTAACAATGACAAGTTCTTTTGTTTCTCAAATAATGGCGGAGATATAATGAAAATTGGAAAGTTACGCTTTGTAAAAGACCCCCAAAGTAATTTTCATGGGGAAACCTAGATTAACCCCTTTGTTTGTAAAGTTAAACTTTGAATGGATACTAAATTTAATAAAAAACATCAGCATGAATTTTGAGAAAATCGATTTAATCTCTTTTTACCCTTCTGTACTACCCTTAATTTTAGGGTTGAATATTTAATTCAATTCTAAAAATACCTAGGAGTAATTTTATGAAAGCCCTAGATACCAAGTTTTTGTCAGATCAGTGGAATGGTTTCTGACCTAGGCCGAGATACAGACACGGATAGACGGTACAGAGAAAACCACTCTTTCAGTTTCAGGGGGTCATGAAACGTCGACATTTATAATAAAATCTCGAGTTCGATTTTTTTGACGATCACAATACCTGTCTTTACGAGAGGTCGATAGGAAGTAAAAAAAAGCATATTATAATAAACAGATCTATTTAAAAATAGTAGTAAAATTAACCCCCACCCCCTCTATGACCATTTATGCTAGGGCCTAGGTGGGTCGCGGCTTTAAAAAGTAGTAGCTCGCCAGTAAACGTGGTATTGTGAACGCAGTTTAACACGTTTATGTCACTAACACAACCCCTCAGCCGCTCGTTACATTTCCTCCAGTCCCTCTGAACCGACCTTACTTTTTTTATATAAATTATTATCCATGCTATAAATATTGTTCAGATGTCAACAGCAAATAAAAAGGTCACGTATTCGATTATCCATGGCTTTTCAGCTATCCGTACGTTATATTGTACCGCCTAACCCAAATAATCAGGAGTATACTGCAATTGAATACCTTTAGTTTATTTAGTTTTAGAATTTGATTGAGTTGAAAGTACATTTTGTAACCATCGGTAAAATTTTTTAAAGATGCTATATTCCCAAGCACACACTTTTTAACTCCTGCGCCCCCTGTGTGCTAATATTTAATAATGGCAGCTGATAAAATTTAATTGTTTGTCTCTTTGTAAGTTAGTGACTATATTATAAATTGCTAGTGGACGGAACAGCTTCCTTGAGTCATAGTTATAGTAATAACAATGATAATAAGCTCGCATTAGTGAGCACGCGGACTAAACCTCAAGCTCGTCTAGTCTGGTTTGCCTGTAACAGGGAGGTTGAAGTTCAAGTATAGTCCTTGGAGGCTTTTCAATATTCCTCTTTTTACTTTCTTTCAACGTCTCGGAAAAAAGAAATATTGTGATCTTCAAAAAATCGAGTTGAGATTTTGATTAAAATGTTGACGTTTCATAACCCCCTGAAACAAAAAAAAAAGTTTCTGCAATGCCGTCTGTCTGTACCTCAGCCTAGAGCCGAAACCATTTGACCAATTGGGCTAAAACTTGGTATTTGGGGGTTTCATAAGGTTTCCCCTTATAGTTTTTGGAATTAAACACCTAACACTAAAATTAATGGTAGTTAACTGAAGAACAAAAAGAGGTCAAATCAATTTTATCCAAATCCTCTCTAACGACTTTGATTAAATTTTGTATCGAGGCAATGTTTAACATTACAAACACAATAGAAACTCTCAATTTCCCCTGGAAATGACGAAGGGTACTTTACACAGGCGTGGATTCAGGGGTGGGGGTCAAAGGGTCAGTTGATTCCCCTGTGAAAGTTAGAAAATTAATACAAAAAACAAAACGAAAGCTCAAATTTTAGAAAGAAAATACAACACAGATAAATAAGCAATTAAAAAAAATCTTTTTACCTGCAGATACCTCTTAAGCCGGGTCCACATGTGTGTTATTCGTCCACGTTTATTCAATGTTCGATATGGCTCACGCAAGTGTGGAAAAAATATTGGTTTTCATGTACGAATATTTGTCGTGCATAGCGAGTAACGAACAATTTTCCACATATCAAAAAAGACTAATAATCGCCTGAGAGAAGTTCATCCACGAATACCTAATATAGAGTATGTGTGGACAGGATTGATGGAACTGTGGGGGACTCTGCCCCCTGGAAATAATTTGACGCTCCCTGGAATAAATTCCCCCCTAGATATATCTCAAATACTCTGATATTATCGAACATGAAGCTGAAAGATGGTCTTAAATCAAACTCTAAATGACTTCTAGATGCATTCTATTGTCAAAAATGTGCCGGAAAAGACCGCTTCAAATAACTACTATACTAGAGGCATCTAACTGGCAGAATAAGTCAGGGGAGGACAAATCCAAATAGCTTCTAGATGCATGTCATTTTAAAGAATTTTCAGATGAGGACCACCCCAAATAGCCTAGTTTCTGAAATAATTTAACTTTCAAAATCTCGTCGGTGGAAGACAACTTCAAAGATTATCTTCTAGAGGTATCTAACTACCGTAAAATTGTAGGTGGGGATCACTCTAAATAGCTTCGAGGGGCATCCAAATTTCAAAAACTTCTAGGTGATGAACACTTTAAATGGCTTATAAAATAATATATTTTTTAAAAATCAAGGTTAAGACTACTCATAGCTTTTAGAGTGAACCATTTTTCAAAACATTGTTAAAGAAGGGCCACTCCAAATGATTTATAAAAACTATCTGATTTTAAAAAGTTGAAGAGTATGACCACGGTTTAAACCATACATAAGATCAAATAAGAATGAGAAATTACTAAATGGCTTCAAACAGAAATCGAACATTGTAAGTAACTATGTTATTTATAATTATGACCCCTCTATGAAAATGATCTGGATCCGCCTCTGAATTTTTACATAAGCATACATTTACGATTTTGATAATATCTCCTCAACTATTTGAGATACGAAATAACTTAGAATTATAAGTTTTTAGAACTGTTAAAAATAAAAATAAAAATAAAAATAAATTTTATAAAATCAATAGTTTCTTAATTATAAGCAAATATATATTTTTTATGGAGCTCTTTTGTTAATAATCAATTAAATTGATTGTTAAGCTCTTTGGTGGATAGAGATATTCCTATTTTCTCAATATTCGCGTACTATTGTATATTAGTTCATCCATACTCTTTGGTGGATTGTTTCTTTAACAACTCTTACAAGTTTTAAGTAAACAAGTAGATCGTTGCAGATTATCGAAACTAAAATATTTCTAAACTTTTTATTGGGAAAAGTTCTATTAATATTTACTCGCCTTTTTAGTTAAAAGTTTACTTGTCAAAGGCTATTAACTTTATATATATTTTTAGCTTTAGGTGCTTAGTTTGAATCGAAACTTATATCTTCCCCCCTTCACGCCATGATGAGAACTTTGAAATTACCCCTCTCCCAGCTCTCTATATATTTGTTGCACCAAAAAACTAAAGCAAGAATCGAGTGTTTATTACTTTTAACCAAAGAGGAACATTTTGTTGACAATTATACACAAATCAAGGTTTCCATGGTGATGTAAACAAAGAATAATTGTAGAAATGAGCCCCTGCCTACGCAGGGAAAATGGAAAATTCGCTACAAAAATTGGGTTTTAGTTTTAGGCTACGATTTTTGCCAGCACCCTGGACCCCTAATGCTTAAGATGAGTTTTTGTTTGTCAAACCGGTTTAGCCATTTTCTCGTAATTTCGATTAACGGAAATGGACTTAACAAGTTATATATAAGGTATAAAGAAAGAAACAAAGTGAGAGAGTGAGAAAATGTGAGAGTGAGTGATTCTGTAAATGTGTGAGTGACTGTGAGATTGAAATTGTTAGTAATAGAAACTGAGTGTGTGAAAGGGAATGTGTGAAAGTGACTGTGAAAAAGAAAAAGTGAGTGTTGGATAGTGAGAGTGAGTGAGATTGGGTGTGATCAAGTGAGTGTGGGCGAGTGATAGTGAAAGAAAGTGTGTGAAAGGAATTAGAGTTGGAAAGAAAGTGTGTGAAAGGAATAGAGTTGGAAAGAAAGTGTGTGAAAGGAATAGAGTTGGAAAGAAAGTGTGAGAGAATGTTTATGTGAGAGAGTTTGTGTAATTGTGTGTGTGTTATCGACAACCCAGACGTTTGCGAGCGTGACGCCTTAAACCCTTCGATCTCCGAAGCGGCTTAACGCTCCACACCACCCGCTTCTTTTTAATTCAACCTTTCTCATCCTTTACTCATTAGCGTAATTAGTAAATATGCGTTCAAACCGAACGGATAGTAAGACCCGTTGCTAAAACAAACGAAACAATACAAAAACACTTTAGATCCTCAAATGAATCGTCTCATCAGAGCGTAGCGCTGTAAAATCAACGCCACAGAACCTCCCGGACACGATTTCCGTCGACAAATTTAACCTCTGCATGACAGAAAGATGGACGTGAAGTTGCGTTAACAGACGCGGGGAAATATAAAGTTAAGAAAAAGAGAGGGGTGGGGGAGGGGAGGTCATGAAGAAAATTGGGTGGGTAGACGGTAAAGGGAGGTTGGGGGAGTATATATTTTGTTGGTAGAAGAGAGAAGTGGTATGGCGTGGTATGTGTGTTCCCTGTTTCACGTCAGTACGTGGTAAAGAGGGGTGGGGTGGGGGGGATCCACAGGGGTTATTTATTACAAACATTCCCGATGACATATTTAAGTGGTTCCTCTGAGTCGTGTCAGCTTTTCTGGTGGAGAGAGAGAAGATCGTGGGGGGAGTGGGGTGGAAGGGGGAGTAGAGAAGGGATGTTGTATTTTTCCCCGGAAAAAAAAAAACACCAACACATCACGCGGGTTGTCCACTATTTCAATCAACTTATGTCGTATTGTATGTTTTACTTGAAGGCGGTTTAACACACATCACAGAGGAGGAAAAAATAAATCCACACACGTATGATTCTGAAGTGTAAATTTAGGTTGAGTTGTTCCAACAGAGGGGATACAATTTTATTTGACCTTCTAAGAGAAAATTGAAATTTTTAACATTTATTTGAAAATAAAACGAATTTCATTAAATAGTAAGTAGAGCTATGCCTTAAAATAAAATGAGAATGTTTGAAATTAATATTTTAACTTTTAATTAAATTAAATATACGTCAGTGTTCACATGGTCTAAGGAGTCACTCTCACAGTAGACCAGATTACCTATGACGAAGAGATAGGAGTTCGAATCCTGGTCGAGTATACTGAGGGTGTTTTTTTTCCCGAAATGGTTTTCCACTATTCCCTCCACGTAAATGAAGGTACATTTTCTCTTACATTCTATCTTACTCATCCTTACTACCATCCGTGTATTATTATTGTGCATAACCGCGTCTTACTGCTCATTTGGGCTAGCCACGTATCCACACTTACCGTGGCGGGAGAAAGTTAGAAAAGACACTAAGGGGGGGCTTCTAAGTAGGCGAGAAATTTCCGCGCAGACGTTCAGCTCAAAACACAATATTTAAATATTTATTATTATTAAGTGTTCTGACTTACGACAGGTCCATTCCTTTTTCAGTGAACTTAGACCGCCAATGCACACTACCCTGTTATCTGCCTCCTTCAACTCCCAGAATTTTCTTATTTATTTTAAGTCATCCAATATTTGAATTCTCCTATTTCCTTCTATAACGTGAAGAAAACAGTTCCTCATAAGGGTGTCTGATCCAGTTTCCTTTGTACTGAAGAATCACATCCAAACTGGTTCTCTTCTCATCCACTCTTCTGAGGAATTCTTCATTTGTCTGTCCACCTGATCTTAAATTTTTTCCAGCACTACATGTCAAAATATGTCTCTAAGCATTTCTTTTTCATCTGCCTAAGAGTCCAAGTTTCTGCTCCATACAGTGCGATGCTCCAAATGTAGCATTTCTTCAGTTTCTTCCTCAGTTCCAAACTAAACCTACTGGTCAGCAGTAACATTTTCTTTTTGAAAGCTTCCTTGACCATGGCGATTCTCGACATAATTTCCTTGGTGCAGTAGCCATCCTTTGTCAGCAGACTTCCCAGGTACTAAACCTACTCTATGTTTTACAACTCCTGATTTCCAATTTTGATTTTCAGCACGCTGGTCCTTCATTTCCTGCAGATCTTCTTTATTTCTGGCCATCAATGTTAGACCATCTGCGTATTTTATTGTGTTGATGACGCGTCCTCCTATCCTGAAATTGCCACGTCTCTAGAGCTTCCATGACTATCCACACTCCATACAAGTTGAACAAACTGGGTGACAAACAGCATCCCTGTCTCACTCCTATTCTTGGATCTACACTGTTGGTCTCTCCATCATTCAGCCTCACCTTCACTTGATGTCCCAGGTACAGGTTTGCAATCAGCCTTCTGTCCCTCCAGTTGATGCACATCTTCTTGAGTATTTCCATAAATTTCTTCCCCTTCATTCTATGAACGCCTTTTGCCAGCCGAGGAAACCAATGCAGACTTATTCCTTGACTTCCAGAACTCTCTCTCTGAAATTATTTAACTATAAAATGCGTTAGTAAGAAATATGGTTCACACCAAAATAAAGTCAAAAGATTTCAATAGGGCTCTTATTCCTCAACAGCCCTATAGTTGAAGTTTTATTAATTAAAAAAGTGGAAATGTAACATTAGATTAGCTCCTTTTAAACGACGTTTTAATTATATTTGCGTAGGTATGAGAACAGGCTTGATGAAAAAAGGGCTTTAGATTTAGCCTTCCTCTAAAATATACACAATTTTTTGATAGGCTCAAAACAGAAAATGTTTTGATATTTGAGAACAGCAAGCTTTCTTCTTTGCCATGAGATAATAAGTTTCATGGTTCAACCCCCCCACCCCCTCATTCTTATTGACAAGAAAAAGAGTGGTTTCAGGTGATATGTCAAAGGGAGAATAAGTTGAAACAGAATAGAGTAGTCCCAGAAAACGATAGAGATTGTTGTAGTTTAAGCCATATGTCCTGACAGCGATTGATACTTTCTCGCAGGTCGAGATTGCTGGTGAATGGAAGGGGGCAACAATGTCAGAAAACGTTGCCAGAATTCAAACCCCAACCTCCTCTTAGTCGGCAATCCAGATCATACGAGGTTGACGCCTTAATCCGCGTATTCACCGGTATAGGAAATGTACTCACGATCTCGATGATTAAAAAAAGTCACCCTTAATACACCTGGCCGGGATTTGAACCCCTCCGATCTCCCAGTCACTTGCAATCGAAGTCTACTATTAAAGTGACGATATATACTAGAGGTGTCAAAATTTTCGGCACGCGGACCTTTTTGAAGAATGCGACCACCTTCCCTTTATATAGGTGCTTAGATGATGACATTTATAAATAAAGAATTATTTTGGGAATTCTGGGAAGTGAAGTTGATGCACATGTTTACTATTTATAGTGTAAACAGTTGCTTCCTCTTATGATAAGGGGAAAATACCAAAGAGATGAGGGATTACGGACTCGAATTTACTATCAATTATGAAAATGACTTCAACACACGGTTTAAATTCTGAAAATTGAAAAATCATACCTGGACATGGAAATAGAATCTGGGACCTTTGGCTTAGTACGTCAATACTCTCATCACTGAATTATCCGGGAGACATCCCATAACTAGTCATATTTTAAGGCAGAGTCTGTGATGAACGCGCGGAAATCGTCAGCTACATTTGAGCAATCAATTAAGATCACGGTTTAGGTAACACAGCCACCTTCGGGTCGGGGGAGCTTTATTCTGCCAAAGTACAATGACAACTGTACGAGTGCGCATTTCACACGATTTAAATCCTAAAACTCATAACATTTATGAAAATAAAATGTCTCATATCTCCGGTGAAAATAAATTGTATAAGTCTTAACATTTTATAAAATCTTGATTTTCTCTTTGGTTATAGTAAGGATTTTAAATTTTATTTTTCTATTTATATGGTGAAAAAGTTTATTCTTCTTACTTTATTGTGATCGACAAAAAAAATCGAACTTGAGATTTTAATAAATGTCGACGTTTCATGACCCTCTGAAATAGAAAAAGTGGTTTGTCTATTTTTCCGTCTATATCTAGGCCTAGAGCCTAAACTATTTTAACGATCGGGCTAAAAATTGGTATCTATGGCTTTCATAAGTTTTCCTCAAAGGGTTTTTGGAATTATATATCTAACCCTAAAATTAAGGGTAGTTCACTGTGGGACAAAAAGAGAAAAAAACTCAATTTTCTTGAAGTCAGCTCTAACGATTTTGATTACATTTTGTATCTACGCATTGATTAACACTATAAACAAAATGAAAGTTATCATCTCCCCTTGAAAATTACTTTGAGGGTACTTTACATAGGGGAAATTTTCAATTTTGATTATACTTATTATTTGAGATACGAAATAGCTTATCATTGTAAAACTGTAATACTATTAAAAGTTAAAAAAAAAGATTGAAATATATTTTTTATAAAACCAAACAATAGTTTATTAACTATAAGCAAATACATCTTATTTTTAAGCAAATCTTTGAAAATTAGAAAAATGATTGTTATGCTCGTTGATGGAAAGAGATGTTTTTTCGACGTTTCTGTAACAGTGTATATTATTTAATTTATGCTTCTTTTTTTTTAGTGTTCCTGCAACACGAGTTTTTTTTTTGGTAAATGTATCTATTTTGAGTTAAAATAAAAAGTCTTGGCGGTGCATCGAGCCACTTATCTTTGTATTGCAATGTAGCCCCATAAGTATTTTCAATTTTCAATGTGGCCTTCATGAACAAACCACCATGCCTTCCTTAGACCATTCAACCACCGATGCGGGTCCAACTAGCGTATTTAAATGTGCATAGCCTGGATGGGTAGGTAGATAAAAATAGTAATAAAAAACTCAAAATAAAACAGGAAACTGAGAAAAGGAAAACGCCTTCCAATACGGCAAATCAAGCGACCTAACTTCTTCAAGTTTGTTCTTTATGTCACACTCCTGACATATTGATGCGTTGTTGATTTCATTATAAGTATTCTTACCCATTCCTCTTCCCCCTCCAGTGTTTCCTGCCCCCCCCCCTTTTCCCATCCGTTCTGTGATACCAGCCATGTGGTATGTATGTGAAGATCTAGCCCCTTCTATTAGTAGACGTTAACTTATATGACATCCATACACAAACAAGTGCCTTTGCTGACGAGTGACGACCTCTGGCTACGACCAACTCTACCGGGCTCCTCTCTATCCGAACTAGAAGAGCAGGAGTTGCTTTGGTTTGACCCCCCAAGGCTGACCCTTATTTGGGAATCTACGTGAGGACTCATTCGATATCCAAGCTCTTACCTGAGTATTTCTCATCAATGGAGACCTTGTTTCGATTACTGATTGAGAAACGCTGGCTTCAAGTGACATACAGACCAATTTTATAAGAAGAGACTTTTATGACAGGTAAAAAATTACTAGATTTACTTTCACGTGTGCATAGAATTCTATTTTCGTATGAAGATCCCCGAGGCATAACTAGGGTTGATGGTGCTCAGAGAAAATAAAAAAAATTGCACCCCTTGAAAACTCTTTCTTAACATTTTGTTTAGTTGTTATGCTGGTAAAAGAATTGGATACTCGCTATACAAAACAATAAAAACAAAATACACACTTATTACCTATTAAAAAAACTAAACTTATACTGTATAACACTATAACTGTTTACTTATTTCTCACTTTGTAAATGCCATTCTATTTTAAAACTCGCAAAAACTAAAACTACAATTGAATAAAATACAAAAATTTAATCTATTTAGAAAAAAATATTTTGAGTTTAACACTGAAAATGAATTTTTCTCATGTTAGCAGATGCAATCTGATCAATAATGTCAACACAATTTTTAGTTTCAGTTACCTCATGTTTTTTCTTTCTGTGGCATCTTTCTACTTTAATATCTCATTCATCACACAGTTTCATCCCCACTTCAATTGATTCATTGGCCACTGACTCTCGATTTCTTAAGAAATAATCTTAAAGGGCTTATAAATTATAAACGGCATCAAGAAAGTTCATGTTATGATCTTGGAGTCGTTTTAAACACTACCTTTGTGCCAAAATCCAAGCAAATTAAGAAAATCAAAAGTAAAAAATTGATTCAGCATCTGATTTAAATCACTTATTGTATCAGCAGTCTCATTTTTATCATCATTCATGCTTTGCAAGACTTCCACTATAATATCAAAGTGTTCATGAACTGGCTTCCCAGATTCTGTTCTAAGACTCCATCGAATTTTAGAATCATATTTGACACGTTTTGGTATGAGATATTTTATATTTCGTTAACGGAGAATAGAACACGAAAAGAATTAATAAAGTGACTGAATTGTACGCAAAAAGAGTCACCATCACGCACTCCAGCCAAATTGAGAAAATGATTATATCAGTTCGCAAAATAGTTTTACTTTTTTTTCCAATAATCCTCTTTCGAACACTTTTAAAACCAACTTTAACTGCAGCGTTGTCATAACACTGAGACCAACATGGTTCAAAATCATTTCCACAATGCTTTCAGCATCCTTTTGTTTTAGTTAAATAAATTCAAGGAAATACACTTTTAAATAGTTTTATTCTGAAAATCAATATCAACATAGCGAACGGTTTGTGCCATTTGCTCTCGATGAGCCTGATATAAAGCAAAATCAGACATGAGGCCAAAATGTTTGGCTTTCTGGACTCTCTGTAACAATTGATGTTGAACAGTAGAAGCCATCAGCTGAATAAATTCGTTTTGCACTAAAGGGGATAACTATGATGTTGCACTAGGGTAGTTTTTTTACATTACTCTTGCGACGATTTTTAATTGAAGGATCAAAGTTTTCCAACAAATTTAGTATTCCAAGGAATTTTTCAAAGCTGCTGTTCTCTTCATGTCTGAGTGATTACCTGTGGACACACAATCCTAGGTTCTGAGTTGCTATACATTTTATGCAATGGGGAATTCTGTGGAGAGCATTTCACAATCTTTGTTTTTCTGTTACAATTCTAGTTTTAAATTATTTGTTAATGATTCCTCTGTTATCTATTAGATTATTTCCATTCCCTTCCATTGAGTGAAATCGTACCGATAATTACTTACATTTTCATGGCTGATAAACCTTTCTGGTGCTTCCCAGTAGTTGAACACATTTTCCGCTATAACGAAGACTGGCTGTCCGTTTGAGAAAATATCAAAGAACACAAACAAAAGTGTTCCTTTTATTCTAAAGAATAAACAAGCCGAAACATCGAAGTTGTTCTCCATATCCAATTCACAACTTTCTTTTAAACCTCTTTTATTCATTGATCAATTTTGTGCTGGACTAAAAGGGCCTTCACTTTTTTGAAAATATTTTGAACCCAAGCTGATCATTTCTGCCGTAAGTGCATCTGACAAAATGACTTTCTTTGATGTCTTATAATACTCAAAAAATACGGAAAAAAAAGTTGAAACCACAATGACTCAACCAGTCATTAAGATATAGTCAATAAAAACAAAATATATATTTTTGTAAAACCTCCCTTTTCACACGGCGGCCCGATGGCGTCCTCTCTAATTATTGGCTAGCGTGGAATTGAGGGGTCTAAGTGACTTATGTGATTGGATGGCTACCCCCGAGCGTATGGGGCTATTCTGATGGAATGAGTAGGTCGTGGGTGGAGAAGGCTTGTGAATTACAAGGCAGTGTACAAAGAATTATATTTAATTTAGTGAAAATAATAGTCTACAATACAATGGGTACATCAGACATACTGAACTAAACGAACCTCAAGGACCCCGTGCGGTGGCCTGATTGGCCCAGTTCGACCCTAAGCGGTGAAGCCACCAAACAGTCATTTTACTAGCTCTCCTTAGACTCGTTGGCTATCGAATAATCTCCCCACGTTAAATCTGGGACTTGGAGATTTTAGTCTATACAATAAGAGACAAGGTCCAGATCGCACGCGCTGCCAGGAAATTGATGAACATCTTACTAGATGCAACTTATAAAACAGGGCATTACATTTTTAAGCACGAAAATTGCGCCCTTTATATTTGGCGCCCAAGACACGTGTACCAACTGCCTTAGCCTAATCACGCCCCTGAGAGCCTTATTTGATAGTTAAACCAGTTATTAACTCTTAGTTCACGTATTCATTTAGTACCATTTTTACAAGAAATACCTTACTTTATAGCTAGAAAATTACTAGATCTGCTTTCACGTATTCATACGGCAAATAATGTGAGCTGTCACTTTCGATTGATATTATCAATACCTATAAAATAACATTATAATATGGTAAAATATTATCAATTTTGACAGCAAAAAGAAATTGTTTTTACTTTCTCATTTCAAGAGAAAATATTGTAATCCTGAAAAATATGATGAATCTTTATGTTTTTTGTGTCTGAATCCATAAAAGTGTATTTTACAATTCTGTCTTTCCCTGGCCACAGAAATGATATGGTTTGATGATTTTGGTTCAAACTTGATATCCTCGGGTTTTTTTTTCACGTTAACCCTCAAATTATGGTTAGTTTACTGATGAGATTTTTTT
Organism: Timema bartmani; assembly: GCA_902151455.1. Taxonomy (NCBI): domain Eukaryota; kingdom Metazoa; phylum Arthropoda; class Insecta; order Phasmatodea; family Timematidae; genus Timema; species Timema bartmani. The sequence goes on along the minus strand of CABFWB010005668.1, from coordinate 23,975 downwards.
GGAATTCCGAATTTTTCGAAAATGGCTCTAACGATTTTGTTTAAAATGTGTATCAGGGTAGTGTTTGACATTACAAATAAAACTGTTGACCAGTTTTTTTTGGGGGGTGGGGGAATTTTTTAAAGAATAGTTTACTGGATTGTTTCTTGTTTGAATATTTTAAATAATGTCAATTTGGTTCAAAATGGGTATCTGTTAATCTAAACCCTGTCAGTGAGCAGCCTATTGACAATTTTTTTCATCAATAAGCCCAATGGTCTGCGTTGTAAACGGTTGGAAAAAAAGTTTACAAAAAACAAACTACTAAAAGGTTTTAAAAAATCTGACGTTATAAAACTATTTTAAAATTATTTTAAAATTATTTAAGAATTTATGTTTTTTGTTTCAATGTTATATCTTTAAAACCCACCGAATGAAATGTAAATACATTAACATGGGAATTTCTTTCTCAACTTACCGCTACGTCACAGGTAGGCGACGTGCTTACCGATCACGCATACCAAGTTGCGATTTCCTGTTCTGACATATCCTGTGATTTCCTAGAGTTGTAAAAAAACTCTTCTCAGAAACACACACTGGATAATTTCACCCTCACGATATCAATCGTTTGAGCGGATCGTCGAATACACTGAGGTGTGAGAGTCAAAGGAAGCCGACATTACAATAAACCGAAATATTCTCGTCAATAAACACTGTGATCATAAACTGAAGCCTCCAAGGTGGGGCATTTCCTCAAAGATTCTTCAAATGAAACTATTCTAATACAGCTGCCATAATTACATAAAGAATATCTAGAAAACAATAAATGATACGAGACTATGATCGTGCATACCTTTCCATTTAGTCGGCCATAGCTTGAAAGAAAGTTCTCAAAAATTGGTTGTCATTGAACTACCAGATAATACGTTTTCTTCTTCTGATAGCCATCAGTAATTCTTCAAATATAAATTTTGAAAATAATAATAATCTGTAGTCATTTTAAGAAATTTAAAATTTACAAAAATCAGTTTATTATTATTATTTGTTTTCAGAAAATATATTTAAAACAAATAGTAAGACCCATTTTCAAAAAATCTGTCATCAATAAAATACCATTGAACCTATTTTTCTCTGAAAAACAAATATACTCTACTATTTATTATATTAAACACACTCCAGGTATGAACTTTGAACAAAATCGTAAAAGATATTTTGGAGAAATTTAACACTTTCCAAAATCTCTCATCATTAAACAACTCATTAGTAGCTGGCCTTGAAGCATGAACGTGTAGTCATTAAATATCAATTTTGAAAGAAATCTATCAAAACAGTTTAGGCTGTAGTCCCCGGTTCAAACATACATACAGAATACAGACAGACATACATACATGAAGACAGACATTAATACAGAAAAGTAAGACTTTTTTTTTAGTTAAGAGCATATAAAACGTAGATATCCATAAAAGTTTCGGGGTAAAGAATTTTCAAGATCATAGAAATTTAATCTTTATGGACAGATCGTATTCCTCTATCTGATTTATGACTATATTGGGAGGTTAATTAATCTTTCATGAAAGGGTTTTTGCTAAGTTTTAATACATTCATAATTCAAAAAAGATATATGTTAAAATCATTCTGATACTGTTCACAATAATTGTCTTTGAAAAGTATCATACTGTTTTACCTATTTTGCGTCTGTTTAGTTTATTAGTGGATAAAAAAGCTTGCTATTTAATAGTATTTAACGTCCACTTTCTAAACAGACTGATTATAATCAGCACACTATTTATAAACTAACTTAAATCTAGAACAGACACAACACCCAGCTCCCCGGCTGTTAATTCATCAATGTCAAAGGGGAAATCACCATTACACCAATTATACATATTTAGGCAATGCCAGTATCCAAACCCAGGACCCCCAGCTCAGTAGGCAGGCGTGCTACTAGCTAAGCTACGATATCGGAAAACAAGGCTTATTTAAGAGTTTAATTTTAGGTGTAGGATTGATGGGAGTGGAGTAGAGAAAATTCATCCATATTAATACCGTCTGGGAATCAGGGTCTAAAGGCGCCACTATGGTGTTAGACCAGACCACCAGTTAGGGGGAGGTCGGAGTTAGAATCACAGTGAGTGCACCCCACTCTCTTACGTCATTGGCCAATAAGAACAAAGGAACATCACGTTTATTCCACGTGGTTTCCACCGATGCGGGTTAGGTTCTACAGTTATTCTAACGATTAATAATTATGTTTGCACGAACAACTATTCGATGTAAATCAAGACGACACAAAGTTTAACGAGCTACAATACAAATGAAAAAAAAAACCTTGAGGAGCTTATAGGTTTGTTTTCCATTACGTAAAACGATCATCTTATCATCCACCTTCAGATTTGCAACGAGTATTTGAAGAGCTTCAAGTCAAGGATCTAAAGACATAAGGTATAGCGCAAACGACATAAGATCCCCATTGTTGTCTTACAAGAGCGGAGGTGAAATTGTTGACGCGAGGCTTAGCTTTGTAAAGTATCGAGCGGTTTTATTTTAGAAAGAGCTACTCTTTGTCGTGTGGATGTTTATTCGTCAAACCATTTGCACAACACGCGTCATTGTTGCCACGTAGTTTTATATCTACGAAGTGTTTTTTTGTTTGATGTCAACTTCCTTACCTCCAGCCACCCCCCTCCCTCCACGACGTAACAAAATCTCTCATAACTTTACAGTATAATGATAATTTATTTACCTTTTCCTTCTCTTGCATCCAGTCTTGTTAAAAAAAAAGTGTTTTGTGATTTTTTTTGACATTTCCTTCTCAGCTCATATAGGAAGTGTTTATAACCGGAGCTAACATCCTGTTCTACCTAATACAACGTTTCCCCTGTAGATTCGTGAGACGTTACCCACTCTCTGCATCGTAAAACATGATCTACAACACAGTTACAATGTTTCGTAAACTCCAATTAAGAGTCCATCTCACTCCGCGGTTAACACACAACTTGGGCAGGTAATACAGCTCTTACCAGACGTCTTAAGAGCCCGTCTCACCCCACAGATAACACCTGACTTAGGCAGGTAATACAGCTCTTACCAGACGTCTTAAGAGCCCGTCTCACCCCACAGATAACACCTGACTTAGGCAGGTAATACAGCTCTTACCAGACGTCTTAAGAGCCCGTCTCACCCCACGGATAACACCTGACTTAAGCAGGTAATACAGCTCTTACCAGACGTCTTAAGAGCCCGTCTCACCCCACAGATAACACCTGACTTAGGCAGGTAATACAGCTCTTACCAGACGTCTTAAGAGCCCGTCTCACCCCACGAATAATATTTAACCTAGGTTGGTAATAGAGCTATAACCAGTTGTTTCCTGGTTTTGTTTTCCAACCACACTTGGTACTTGAGCATAATGTGAAATTTTCTCTATGTGTTTGCTGATGTATGGAACCAAATAAAAACCTAATAGAAAACTACTTAAGCGACTTAAATTTTCAAGCTCAATATTAATACGATGGTATTAAGAAGCACGTAAGCCTAGAGCCGCTCTAAATAACGTCAAGGCCTTGGGTAATCAACGGTAATTAAACTGTATTCAGAGCCAGCCTGACCTCGCCTATACGGCCTTTTATTACTTTGGACTGAAAAGTAGACATAATGATTTCAATCAATAAAATATTGACTCAACACAACCCAAACAAAGAAAACAAGTATTCAAGGATTATTACATCAAAATTATAAAGGTTGCATTGAAAAAAAATTAGAGCTACCATTTCACCTCCATCTGGAAAAAAAATTAAACTCTTTAACTTAATTTTAATATCCATTTAAACTGTTTATATCAAATGCTAATACAAGAACATCCCAATTGTAGACGAGTTTTGATTCCACAAATAATTGTATGTTCATGTTTAGTTCAACATAAAAGCCGCCGAGTCGAAGGTGGCTGCGTTATCTGATAGCTCGTGTTCTTAATAAAATCACACATTTATAGCCGACGATTTCCGTACGGGATGATTCCTGGATAGCTCAGTGGTTAGAGCATTGGCGTACTAAGCCAAAGGTACCGGGTTCGATTCCCCTGTCCAGGTGCCAATTTTCAATTTTCAGAATATGATATCCAGATAGAGTAAGTCTTCCCTAAAAGCTTATGTAATAGCTTTGGCTATTTGATTCTTCACCAAAACTAGTTCAGTCATTTTACACTGGGCGCATGTGAAGAATATTCCAACAAATAGTGTACTTAAGGGAGCCTACCTTTGTAAGCGAGAAATTGCCAAGCAGACGTTTAGCTCTAAAGCAATATTTAATTCTACGATGAGTTATTTAAAAATACTGTTCACGCCAAAATAAATTCAAAAGGTCCCATCAGAGATATTTTTCCTTAACAACCCTATATCTTGAGTTTTATTAATAAACATTAAATGGTATGACAAAATTGTAAACTTCCTTATATGCCTATTATAACTTCAAAGAAAACTTTCAAAAATTGGTTTTAAGTAAAATGCCCTTCCTTACTCATAAATATCAATATTATCTTTTAAATCATATTATTCATTATTTATTTGTAAATTTCAAACCAAATTGTTCAAATGTATTTAAGAAAATTCAATTTTTTCAAAAATTAAATTATTTGTTAACTACTCTTAACTATTTGTTATTTGTAAACATAAAAACGTATTCTTATTTACTATGAAAAACTATTCACAGATCTCCATTTTGAATACAATCTTCAAGGTCAATTTCCAAAACATTTAAATCTTGTATAATTTGTTCTAAGTAACACTTAAATTAATTTATTTTGGATGGATAAAGATACATTATTATTGTTGAAAAAATCACCAAAGACATTTTTTAAATATTCAAATTAAAAAATTAACAGTCATTAGTAAGCTACCCATAACCAAATTTTCGCCCCAAAGCAAGTATACAGCTTTGTTTGTCATGTTAATGTCAAACACACCCCACATATACATTTTAAGCAAAATCATTAAAGCTCCTTCAAAATAATTCAAATATTTATAATCACTCATCAGTAAAAGACTCTTTATCGACTTTTTACCAAGAAAGAGTTATCCCGAACATTACCAAGATACCCATTTGGAACTAAATCGTTGGGGCCATTTGTAAAATATTTTAAGTTTTTGAAAAATCGGTGATCAGTAAACTAACCTTCATTTAATTTTTGCCCAAAAACCAATTATATTATGCTGTTTGTCATGTAAAACAAATCTTAGATATGCATTTTAAACAAAATCGTTAGTCATTTTTAAAATATTTAAGATTAAAAAAATACTTATCAGTACACTACCCTTAATTGAAGGGCTAAGGTAAAAGTAAAGTAGTTTTGTGGTAGGCCTATAGCCCTATAATATATATATATATATATATATATATATATAAAGTTTGAACAAAATCCATCAAACCGTTTTGTATGCGTGGCCAGAGATTTACAAATAGACAGAATTGAAAAATCAATTTTTTTGGTTCGTCTTCACATAAAAAGTAAAAATTTGTCTTAGTCTCTAAATCGATTTTTTCACGATCATAATACTTTCTCTTGATATGAGAAAGTAAAATGTGTGATAATGTGACAATAGTTCATTTTTAACGACTTTTTAATCATATTTGCAGAGCTATGAGACCAGGCTTGATGAAAAAGTGCTACAGATTTAGCCTTCCTCTAACAGATACAGTAATTCTTTGATAGGATCACAACAGAAAATTGTAAGATATTTGAGAAAAAGCAGCAAGTTTTCCTCTTTATCCTGAGATAAGAAGTTGCGTAGTTTTCTTTCGACTCTTATTGACATGACAAATGGTGGTTGTAGGTGAGAGGCGAAAGGGATTTTAAGCATAGACAAAATAGAGAAGTAGTTCAAGAAAACGACAAAGACCATTGTATTTTAGACCATGTGGCCTGTCAGTGATTGATACTTTCTCGATGACCCGAGGTGACCGCATTAAGATTGACAGACATTATGTTTAACTTCGCAAAGTTGTGTTTAATTTGATGTTAAACGGAAGATCGAGTCTCTATCAGCCTTATTTTACGGTGTCCATAAGAATCACACTATATATATTGGCACGCTTTGTCAAGAAACCCTAAAAGAAAATTGAAAGACGATTTGAAACGACCTTGATAAGTGACTTAAATCATCCAGCCGATGCATATTTTTTCCAAGTTATCTCTTGAAACAATTTTACACTACCCAAACTTCTCCATATAAAGCTTCATTATAAAAATTAAGGTGATGAAAATAATTTTAAAAAAAATTGTAACGAACTGGTTATGTCCTATGTTTTTATACCATCTTTTTTATTTTATTGCCCCTTAAAAATATCACGGATAAAACATAAAAGCCCGCTAGCTGCCTGAAGATAGGAGGGAAGGGGAGTAATAATTATGCTAGTTAGTGAGTCTATTGAATAATTACGGTCTGATGAAGGTACGGCTAATGATTTGTACCAGGGGAAAGAAGTCCCACGGAACAGAAGGATGAAGGGATGTTCGTGCAATAAATTGGTCGCGGTTGTAAATTGTGTTTTTACGAACGGTTAGCCAATGGAAGTGGTATCTTTGCCAGCATGGATAGTTTCTACTGCTGGCTCGCATTTTACTTCATCTGTGGATGCTTCAAGCCTTGGTTTATTGAGTCCTATTGACCCAACGCAGCGAGGTACTGTTTTAACTTGACCATTTGGCATTTCGTTGGTCTGTCCTAATGTTTGTTCTATGATAACTGACGAATGTATGGACTAATTTTAACGAAATTTGACAGTGACATTCTTTTATCCTTGAGCAAACATCTTATATACAAAGTTTGTCAATCTGGTTTATCGTTTAGAGATGGAAGCAGTTCAAATATCTGTCTCTTTGTTGCACGACAGTTGTCAAATGCGTGAACCAATTTTGACAAAATTTGGCAGGAACATTATTTGAACCTATGCCTAACAAGGTATTTACATAGTTTTTCAATCTGATTATCCGTTTAAATATGGTGGCCACATAGATAGTTTTTCGTTTAATAGTTTATTCCCATCAAATGATTAGAATGTAAAATGTACATACGGTGTAATATTTTTAATTTAGACGTCTATGTCGAGATTTAAATATCAAACTAGTGAGAAACTGTTATTTATTAATATAATATACTATTGGATGTATTATTAAATCTGTTTTCCGACTATATTGATCACCAAGGGAAGGTACCAAGTTCATATCCACTCCAAGTCCTACTATGAATAAGGCCTACCCGCGTATTTGTAATAGGTAAGGATGAAGAGGGTAGAACTAGATAAAGACTGAAACCGAATTTACGTGGATAGTGTGATAAAACATTTATAAAAAAACTTATCACACATAGAAGGGATTAAAACCTTGACCTTCCCATCACCGCAAAAACAAATAAGACGAGACTTACGGCTCTATCCATGTGGCTACTGGTGCGGGAGTGTTATAACAATTTATAGAAAAATGTATCTTACAAATATTAAACTTTTTAATATCTTTAGAGGCACATCATATTAGGATTAGACTCTCGGCAGGAACTACAAAGGTGTATTTTTACTTAAAATGGTTTCCCACTCTTCCTTCATGCAAATGTGGATAGACTTAATATAAATTCTACTTTAATAATCGCTAATAGTTGTTTAATTAGGGACATGATCCCTTGTGTTCGCACACGTGAGTCTTGACCTTACAAATTACTCTGGTTGAGTATTTCCTTTCTTTGAGAAAACAATTAAAACAAGCTTCTTTGTATTGACGGTTTTGTGTCAGCCCAACTTAACATTTACCCAACAAATCAGAGATATTTACAGTAAGTCATAGACTTACGCGGTTAATTCGTTTCAAAGGTTTCCACGTAGGTTACAAAACCGCGTAATTCGAATGGTGCCTAAATACAATGTATATTTGGCATATATGTTCGTTTTGAAGGATAATTAGGGTTTATACTTTACTTACAATAAGTAGTATACTATTGGGTGTTCACTAACAAGACACACAGCCTGCGCTCAAGGTATAAACAAACAAAATGGTGATGATTCTATGAACTGTTCATAAAGTTATTAGGAACCTTGTAGACTATATATAATAGTAGAGTAACGATTATCTGAGGTTTACGGGACCAAGATGGCCTCGGATAAACAAAAACTCGGATAACGCGGAATATAATGAAAGTGCGTCAACATTTAAAAAAATAGATATTTTTCTTAATTTTACTATTTCCTACACCCGAATCTGAAGTTTTCTGCGACCAACATTCATCTATATCCTGTCTTTTTCTTCTCAAACTATCAACAATCCCTTCAACAAGGCAATATTAAATAGAACTATTTTTCAAAGTGTATTCACGATCGATAAGTTTTCAAAAAACCTTCAATTTTTTTTCCTCATACTAGCAACAACTATATTTCTTTTATTTACAGTTTGGTTTGAAACTTAAAAAAACTAGGCTACACTAAATTTGAACATGCAAAAGTCGTACAACTTGAAAAAAATATCCTGTCAAATCAATAAGCTGTAGCTGTAACGATCAGTGGCAGGCAACTAGCTCTACAAAGTCAAGCGGCGCACAGTAAATATTTACGGTGTCACAGTACAGTAGAGACGATTAATCACCCGATGATTTACTCCGCTAATCACACCAGACGGTTTAGCCAGTTTAATAAAGATCATTTCCTAGACGATTCTCACTAAACATAAATTGTTTTACCATCTTGGATAGTAATAAATTTCGGATGATCGGGTGTCGGATAGTCGAGACTCTACTATACGTTTAAAGTGGTGCTTGAAATGTGGCATTTCTAATAGTTAAGGCCGGTCTTATGACTTCCGGATAAATATTGCTATTGGAAGATAAAAGTTAGCAAACAGATAAGGGTTATCAGCCACTTCAACATTTTACACTATACAATCTGTAGGATAAATATACTTTTATGCAGAAAACGCAAGGTTGGTACTGTTTTTACTGGTGCGCGCATGCGTATAAACCCTGCTTGCTACCGCTACAACCTGACTAGTGGCTACAACGCTCAACATTTGTTAAATAATGGCGGCCAAACGAGTGCGAGGAAACAAATGGCGTCATGGGGGCGCCGAAGAGAGGTTGTCTTTCAAATACTAATTTTGGTGTCTGCCAAAATGTGGGCAATAGTTGGGTACAACGTTTACAAAATTTCATTTATTGAACTCACATTTAAATATTTTTTTTCTTACACAACTTTAACTCTACAAATAGCTTGTCGGTTTTCATAAAAGTGTGAATTAAATGTTCTAACTTTATATATAGTTAGAGCCTGGGCCTGTGACTATTAAACACGTGAACCAAGATTTTAACATAAAAACAGATTCTGATAGGCGAAACTTCATGAAAAACAACGCGTCACTATGACAACGACCATTTTAACTTTTAGATAGAAGCTATCAGGTACTTAAACCTCCCGATAAAGATGTGATGGATAAATACGTTTTATCTGGTTGATAAATGCTATCTGGCAGGCATAAGTTGCTCTTTTAACTTATCGACCAGACAAAAATATCTATCGGCCAGATTAATACTTGTGCAGGAGCCACAAGATCAGCCCTTAGTCAGTGTACCACGACCGTGTATCTATGAATCCACCTAACTAATCCGTGTAAGTTGAGGACTTAATGTACCAATAAAACGTGTTATAAATATATAGGCCTATAGCTGTTTTATTTTGTTCGCTATTAATAAATACAACAGTTTAGAAAACTTTAGCTGTACTGTCCTTGCAGTTTACATGATGTTCTGAGCAACCTTTCCCCCTCCCCCCGACGAGACATCTTCCAAAATAATCCTATGTACAGTATAATCTTAGTTTCCGTGACCTGGAAGCTAATTGTTTCACAACCAACCCCTCCTCCCCCCTCTATTTTATACGAGTATATTTCTTGCTAGTATATCCTTCTATTCTCAACTTATTTTTATGGTGGTCCCATAAACTTACATCGAACGCAGCCTCTTTAAAATCTGCATTTTACAACTGCAAGGAACTTGGGTTGTCCCTAGGGCCAAGAAAAGAAAGAAAAAAAGCCGCCTACCCAAAAAAGGTATTAAGGTTTAATTCAGTAAACAAGATGAGAGACTGCGCTTGTGATTCTGACCAATAGCGGCTTACCAGGACCAAACAATGGGTGTATGTGCGCGAGCGTGTGTAGAAGTTAATATGTACAAGCACCCTCTTCAGTGGCTGCATGACCTAACGCGCTACTCTCGAAGTAGACCAGACTGCCGATGGCGGGGAGATAGAGGTTCGAATCTCGATCGAGTGTACTGAGGGTGGTTTTTCTCCAAATGTTTTTTCACTCTCCCCCACGCAAATTCGGGCACGCTTCCTATAAATATAACCTTCCTAATTCCTAAAACCATTAGCACAATTAGTACATAAGCGTATAACTTTAACGGGTAGTAATACGCGGTGATAAAAAATATATATGACCAATCGTCCCCGATTTTTGGGTTCAATCTTAGAAATAAGAATAATGTCCCGGAATTATTTTGTGAATGCAATTTGGTGGTGGTCGATTGATCTAAAGGCGTCACTCTCGCGATAAACTAAGACTGCTGATGTCGGGGAGATCGGGGTTTGAATCCTGGTAGCGTGTACTGAGGGTGGTATTTCCAATATGATTTCCCACTCTCCCATCAACGCATATGAGTATACACTCCCTCTAAATTCAAGCTACCTCATTAATAACACATTAGCGTAATTAGTAAATGAGCGTACAACACGAACGGGTAGTAAGACGCGGTGTTGGAGATGATGTTCGCAGCGTTCCAACCACAAAAGAAAGAGCCGACAGACAGTGTCCCCGAGAAGCCTGTTAGCGCCTGGTGACCTCTTCTCTCTCGACAGCTTGTTAGTCCCAGGTGACAAATCGTTGTTTGATGACTTGCCCCATTGTTCTGTCTGGAGGAGTGAACTTACTAGTCGGTCTGTCCGCGCACATCTCTAGTTGGGTCTCCTTCCCATGTCTTGTCTAATGGACTCGTGATGGCCCCAAATTTGTCTTGGTAAGGCTGGTGCACACCACGGAGTATCGCGGAGAAATATTACACCACCATCGAACCCCCTCATTTTTATACTAATTACTGTAGAAATTAGTTTATACGATACGAACCCGCCTCGGTGGCGTAGTTAGCTAACGCGCTAGTTTCATGTTGAGCTAGACTGCCAAAGACAGGGAGATCGAGGTTAGAATCTCGCTTGGGTAAACTGGGGGAGTTTTCCCTAAATGGTTTTCTACTCTCCCTCCACGCAAATGCAGGTTCACTCCCTCTATATTCAACCTTCCCAATTCCTAGCTCATTAGTGTAATTAGTTCTTAAGAGTATAACCCAAATGGGTAGTAAGACTAAGTGTTATTATTATTATTATTATTATACGATACGGGCAGATTTGTGACCGAATTTTGGACACACCCCAAGCTGCGGCGCCACCGCTTTGTGACTATCCATTTTTGGGTATTTAAGGTGCAATGGAAGGGAACGCGATGTCAAAAAATTTGCATTTTTTTATAAAAAATTTTTTTACCCAGAATAAGTAAAATATTTCATTATTAGATTTTTTTTGCACCACGTCTTACTACCCGTTCTGGTTGTACACTTAAGTACTAACTACGCTAATGGGCTAGGAATTGAGAAGGTTGAATATAGAGTAAGTGAACCGGCATTTGCGTGGAGGGAGAGTGGAAAACCATTTAGGCAAAACCACCCCCAGTTCACCCGAGCGATATTCGAACCTCGATCTCCCCGTCCTCGGCAGTCTAGCTCAACACGAAGCTAGAGCGATAGCTAACCACGAAGCTAGCTCGTTAGCTAACCACGCCACTGAGGCGGGTGAAATTTCTTATACATACATATATAGAAACATCTACAGTTCTCGAGTAGTTTAATATTTATGATGGGTATAGTGAAATTTGAACAGAAATCTTTTAAATTAAACTAAAAATTAAGGCAAATAAATGTGGTTTTTTGTCGTAGAAAACTGCAAAAAAAAAACAGTTAACTTCCCTCCCGTCCCCTACTCCTTAAGTTCACGTAACGTCTGTAAAAAAAAATCCATAAAGCACAGAAGTAAAGTCAGAAGCAGAATCCTAGTTCTCCGACCACATTTCAAAACTGTCGACGGTACTACCAGAGGCTTGATCGTTCTAAAAGCTTCACGATACTTCAATGT
>CABFWB010005667.1:29704-42334 GCA_902151455.1 Timema bartmani | reverse complement strand
TGGCCAAATAAATGTTTATGATATAAAACTTCGAAAATACTGCCCTAAACTCACGCTCACTACCACCCCATCTTAAGCACTGGTCCTACATAGACTAACCAATATTATTTGATCTGTAGAGTTATAAAGATAATGTTTGTAACTGTCTAAACAGTGCCATATCATATTCATAAAGTATACTAATCAGTGCTCCGCTTCATTTCCAATTATTTTTCCCCATATAATCTTAGTACCTGTTTGGGTTATATGCATCCAATTATTAAATAAGTATAATTGAGCTTACAAACAACTGAATCAACTATTTTTTTAATGAATAATTAATAATCGCTGATAAATTCTTTAAATACCTGACTCTTTGCCCTTATGCGGATATGGCCAGTTACAGGAGCGTCGGGTTTATTGAACGGTTTCTCAATACTTAGGTTGGCAAGAGCATCTTCGCCAAAGATGGAACGAGCATACATATTTGCGGCCATGAATCCACACTGTCCTGACAATGCCTGGGCAATTTCAAATAAAATTATTCAAATAAGCAGAATACATCTAATCAAACAAAGGCTATAAAACATAGAAAAACAAAAACAAAATAAAAACGTATATAAAATAGTTAATCTATTTATCTATTTGATAAATAGCCAAGCATATATATGCACACATACACTAGAGGGAAATAAAATCTAGATAAACTTTAATCATGAGTATTAAAACTATTTTTATTAAAACCAAACACACTTTAAAACATAAGTCTTTGCTGTCACGGTATGTGGAAGGAACCACTATGACCCTTGAAATGAGTGAATCCCTTTGAAATGGTATATGGAAGCATAATTATCTAAATGGCACTGTAAACATAATTATTTTATGGTTTTATATTATTTGAACTTTTTTTTCATCTCATTTATTTGTACCTTCTCCAATGAATACATTTACTTGGGGTCTGCAATTAATTAAACTTTTGAGAACAAGCCAAACCTTTAATAAATACTTAAAATTGTGTAAAAAAGATTGATCAGCTTAACAATTGTGAGATTGTTGTATGGGAATATACTATTTTTGTTTATTGTGTTTCTGGTGATGAATGACTCATTGCTTACTCTTATCTCTACTTGCATGGATGTTGTTTGTAAAATGTGTGGTTGAGGTGAGAAAAGTGTGTTGGAGAGTTGGTGGCCAACAAAGGGCTAGTGTATATTAGGGTAAGCATGTGAGCTAAATTGTTTTTTTAATAAAAAGGTGTAGAAAAATATATCTTTGCAGTGCTTGTGTAACATAAATAGGTAGCTGAGTGAAGTGTATTAGGTACATTAAAAACGAAATTAACTTGATTCTTTGATAGGATGGAGATAAGCTTGATGAATAACACAGGCTCCACAAATTCACCATTAAGTTGTATTTTATAAATACTCTGTATCCAGCATTTTGATTTCAGATTCCAGTAAAAAATTTTTTAAATGAACGCAATACTAATTTCTAAAAGAATTTGCCACTGCTTCCCTTCAATCACCATCCATTCAATTGTTATATGAAGTTAATATTGATAGCCCAGTGGTAAAGGTTATTCACTTTATGAGGAATAATTATTTATTTCTATAAATCTTCTCTATAACCTAGTTTATATTCCTATATAACATCCTTGCATCAAAGTTTTAAAGAAATACAAAGAAGTGTTTGTATAAAAAAGAGAGAAAGTTTGGGGTGGGGTAATATTTTATTACACTAAATACGCACTAATAAATAAACCAATCAGTAGGGGCACCAATTTTTTTCATTAAATGTTTGAAAAATCCATATCAAAAGCATCAAAATTTGTTTTAAGCCCAAATAAATCATTATTATGTAAAGACTGGCTGAGATTATTATATATTATTACTACATTCTGACACTTAAATGTAAGGGGGCGTGAGCTATCATGTTCAAGTGAGGGTTCTAAGCGGGAGACTCAAGAAAACACAATCAATCACATACACCACTTGGTTTATTCCTCAAGACCATCGGAACACATACATTGCCGCCGAGCTCCTGACACCTCTGTCTTGTCGTTCAGCTATCCCCGGCCAACTTATGGGGGCAACAGTGGGATCACAACTCTTTAACCATTTTCTAAACAATTTCTAACCAATGTCTAATCACAGTTACACTCGTGGCGGTGAGGCACGCCGTCGCTAAACGGACTCATCTTGATACACACTTGACAACTGTCTACACCAACTGTCTGGAACTCACTGCCCAGAGCTCTGCTCTAGGATACACACTAGCTATAATCTGCCAACTAGGAGATTCCAATGACAGCATTAAGCACCAATCAACGTGCCTAGATACACGTCATTCAAAACCACGCCATGCTTGAACATCACTTTGCGGATTCAATGCTCTCCCAATGGAGTCAGCAGTTATGGGTCTACGTGCAGATTTACAGGAAACACCTCACATTTCAGATGCTTGACCCTACAAATATTAGCTGACCGGCAATATTTGAACTTAACAATAGATATCAAACAAGTTGAGAATAAATCACTAAGTTGAGAGCCTCACGATCACATTTTTTTTGTTTACGAAATAAAACACTAAAGGTATTTTTGCCCAAAATCAAAGTTTTCTCACAAATTTTTAATACTCTTATTTTAAAACAAAATTCATGTTTTATGACTAAATTCAGTTTGTAGTGTGGCTTATAATAGCAGATAATAATATATAGTGTGTACATGTATAATGTAAAATATGTTATATATATAAATAGTTTATAATCTCCACAAAAGGTAAAGTTTCAAAAAGTTTTTAAAAATGGATGGATCTTGACTCCAATAAAAATTTTAACTCTAAGTCAAAATGGCTGACAAGATGAATCAGTCAAACCTTCTATATCTGCCATTACTACTTTTCACATATTGTTTTAGAGACTTTTGCTGTAGTTTATTGGTTACTTGAATAAATACTTTTATTATTTTTTAATTTTTTTTCTATAAGAATATGAATATTCAATTTCAACTTTATTTTACATATTGACATATTTATATATGACGCAATTGTATCTTGGACTGAAAAAAAAGCAAGCCTTTTAAGAGCTTACATACCTCACTTATGAAGTCAAAATGAAATTGTATTAATTAATAATACATCATAAATAATAATTTAAGAAGTATCTTTAAGCAATTATTAAGACTTTGTAATATCAAAAAATGAAAAATCTTACTAATATGAACATTAGGAAAGCTATAAATTGGCTTAATTTTCAGACATATATTTTTTTCCTTTCAAAGTGATAGTTATTTTAGGGTGGTGGCTTATTTTCAGGTTAATACAGTAGATAAGGTCTACTATAGTATTATCTATGTCTTTAATAATATTTTAATTATAAACAATGTAAATATTTGACTTAGACCATGTTTTATTTTTTAGGCCCATAAAAAGAATACTTTCCAAGGGTTTTCCCGTCCAAAAAATAATTTTTTTACTGAAATAATTTTTTTAAATGTAAGTCTAATATATTGTGAAAAAAATGTAATTTTTGTGATTTTTTCAGATGTTATAAAACAATTTTAGGACAATTTTTTTATTTGAGAGCTTTTAAACAAAATTCAAGTTTTTTTTTATGAAAATCTAATATTTATTTACCTTAATATAGAGTTTCAACCATAATATTGGGTTTCTACAAACTGGAAAATAAAGTTTTATGTTTAATAATTATAATCTATTGCTACAAACTGGAAAATGAAGTTTTATGTTTAGTAATTATATTATCTATTACTACAAACTGGAAAATGAAGTTTTATGTTTAGTAACTATATTTATCTAGATCTCAATAAATAAATTATTGTAGCCTTCTTTTGTTTTGTTTTTGCGAAATGCCCCAAAAGTCTTAGAAGAAAGTGCATGCTAAAATTTAAAAATCTCGATTTGAATTGCATTTTTTGTAAGTAATAATGGTTCAACTAGTGCTATCAGCAACAAACTAGCTAACTAAAGCAAAAATAACAAGGTAGATGAACTTTATGAAAAAAACACTAACATTCGATTAAAGAGAAGGTAGCCCAGTAATTCAGTCGTTAATCAACCCTCAGCCTCCCAGATTGGAGACCATTTCATAATCCCTAAGGTGCAACCTGAATAACTTTTTTTACTGTAATCCTTTAACTTCGTGCTATTAATAGCTCTGATAGATAGGATGCCAATCATTTGGTCAAACATAGAAATAACCTGTCACAGCAAACATTCTTATGCACAAAATGGCTAGTGCCACATACCGTGACAGGAAAGACCTTCCTTTGGAATAAATTACCTTTTCTGATGACAGCATTACCTTTTCTGGCGTCAAACATTTCATGTTGGTACTGTTGATGAGGTGTCGGAGGTACTCATGTAAATCAGTAAGATTAGTGTTTACCGACACCTACAAAACAGTACAAATTATTTTTTAAATTAGTAAAACATTCTCCAAAAATTTGTTTTATTTTATTATATTGGGAAAAAGTTATAGGAAATAGAGATTTGACACAAAGAAAAGGAATAAACACAATAAGGCATTTACCGAGGAACACAGTTCACACTTTATAATACTGCCTTTAGACAAAGATATATTGGCTCCCTCTTGAAGAAAATCAATAATTACTGCTCAATTCCTTGACCTAGGTTTCATTCTATCAGAATTGATCATGTTATAAGCTAACTTATAATCTAAATTTAAGTATATAGTAAGATTTGATACTGCACAAAACATAAGAGATTTCTCATAAAAGTACCGTAATGACCCGAATGTACTGCAATGTTTTTCTCTTTCGAAAACTGTGCTCTATTATATGCACAAACTAACATTTTTTCACCAAAAAAAAGGAAGACTCCTACAGAGGTCTATTTTGTAGCATGCTGGGAGTCTTATCAGTCAGCCAGTGAGCAGCAATCATCACTTACAAGTATAATAATAAACTCAAGGTTAAAACAAAGCAACAGAGAGAATTTACACCCTTCAGTATCAATTAATGACATTGCCTACTTGGAAATTTTTAAGATATTTTGCAATATGGGTCTCATCTTAACTTGACACACCTAACCATTCTAAGCACTATCACACTTAGATGCCACTGTATGAAATGGAAAGAGAGGGAAGGAAATAAAGCCTCTAATTTACCTGCTGATAACACTTCCACTCTTACACTGATGAGTATAAACACCCACTCTACTATTTGCGCCTTGACATTGACTAGCATTACAAAATTATCTTATTTCTTGTTTCCTATTCTAGATAGTCATATGATTCCGCAAACTTTTCTAATCTACACCCCAGCAGGAAGATATCTACAGGCTATTTTCGTGAATAAAACAAATGACCTAATTTGTGGACTATTTAAGAAAAAAATGTGTTTACAAAAAAACTGCTCTAAGATCAAAACAATAATTTTGTGGCGATGTAAGACTATTTTTTAGAATTATTTAAGGATTAATGGTTTTTGTTTTAATGTTATATCTTTAAAACTTATCGAATAAAACGTAAACACATTAACACGGGAAATCCTATCTAGACGTACTGTGACGTCACAAGTTGGTAAAGTTCTAAATTGGTAATTCAGTAGGTCAGTGTTAGTTGGTGGCAGAATCTGTGCTGTGTTACTGATATTAAAAAATCACTCATGGCAGATCCAATAATGAGTGATTATGTTGAAAAGAAGGCTCCCTTGAAATCTCGAGTAAACAAGAGAATGAGAAGACGCTACAATATGAATTTTAAATTAATAGCAATATGCGAGGTGCAACAAACAAATAATGTGCAGGCTGTTAACAAGTTTCCGAGAATAATATATGACTTCATAGAAAAAATTGAGAAAAGTTTAGTTGTGCCTGCTCAACAAGAAAAGCATTCAGAGGGAGTAATAAAACTGTCAAATTTGTTAAGTTAAGTATATGCAAGAGATTTTATTTTTCATGTAGAACACTTTAAAAATTTTAGGCGCCATATTATGTGTAAGGGCATACTATATTCGGGCCAATAAGGTAATAAGGAAGAATAACAAATAAATAGGGGTCTGCGAGCTTGGGTTTTTTCATTCGAGTCGAGTATTTCTAAAAGCTCCCGAGTTCAAGTCGAGTTTGAGTATATTCATAATTTTAAAATGTTAAAAAGTATATTAAAACACATGTTCTTAAAATATGAATGATACTCATTTTTATAAAGACTTTAAAGACTATAAAGACCGTACTTTTGAAAAAAAAAGTTAAATAATGGAAATATAGGTTTTTAAATCAGAAATAACACTTATAAAACACAATTTAAAAATAAGAACAACACTCAAATAAAAATCTAATAAAAAAAAATTAAAATGGTTTCAACACTCATGTCTTTAAGGACATTAAAATTACACTAACAATCAGTGGCGTATTCTCCGGGTATGCTAGTCCTGCGCCGCATACCCACAATGATATGGACTAGTTTTTTGTTTAATTCAATGCTGTCTGTGCAAACTGTGTAAATACTAATGTTTAAATTGTTAATAAATACACATGTAATTAATTAATAATTTTAAAACTAATATTGGTCCATATTCCAAGAATACTATGTTTTAAGTAATTCATTTCGATTTTTAATGATTATTAAAGTTGATGCTGATACTTTAAAATTAAAAATAATATGGCTAAAATAATATTTCTAGCAAACAATATGAAATAGTGAATGCTTTTTTAATATAAATGTGGTAAGTTTGGTAAAATTATGTAGTGCAATAAATAACTTTCAACATTGATTTTAGACAGTTTAACCAGCATAATTCTATAACTAAATAGTAACTAAACTAGAGCTAGTTTTTTAGATAAACGTATTAATTAATATGAGTTTTAAATATCTTAAGTTTGAAAACATTTAATACAATAATATACTCTTGATATTACATTTTTAATTTAACATGAATTATTATTTTAGAAAGGGACCAGGTAAAAATAGTAAAAAGAATCATTCAATTATTTAGTAATCTTCTTAGCTATTTTTATTTCCATTGCTTTGTCATGGCAATACAAGTAAAAACTTCAATCAAGTATAATTCAAAATGGACGACAATATTGAATAAATTTACCGGTCGAAGGTGGTTTTAAAGCTCTATTATGTTATTAATGTGAAAATTGAAATTAATTTTTAACAATTTGTCAAGTAAATGAATAATTTATAAGAGGAAATGCTGATATTATCTCAATTAAATAGACTATGCTTACTATTGCGTTTTAAAAATTGATTACTAAGTACATCAAGAAGAAGCTTGAAAATGAGGAGCCTACAAAACTTTCTATTTCAATCTCGAGCTTAAGCGACGAGCTTGGCTCGAAGCTCGGAATACGAGTACTCGCAGAGCCCTACAAATAAACTTAGTTCATAAACCTTCACAGCTTTCAAATCAAATTGATTATTGTTATTAACAAGCAATTAGTGATGAAAATTCAATTTTTTTTAAATTGAATGCTTTTGAATTATTTTTATTTTGTTCATTTATGTACCATACATAAAAAAAAAATATTAAACAATCGCACTAGCTTTCTCGTGTTGTTTATTATACCTATGAAGAAAATGTTTAAAAATAGGTTTTTGACAAATTACCTACCCTTAACTAAGTTTTAATCATTAAAACAAACATTTCACAATAAACAATTTAATGAAAACTCTTGATTTATAAACGTTAAACTAAATTGTTCAAATATTTCTAGCAAAATTTAAATTTTTCAAAAATAGGTTATTTGTAGGGATGGACGGGAATGACTTTTTTATTTTGGGACGGGAAATGAGTCAAAATATTAGGCTTCAGGATGGGAACGGAAAATTTTAAAATTACTCTTTATAATAATCTTAGATTTAAAATATATTGATTTCCAAACTAATATGGTAAGACTTGTTCAAGCTATAATATTATTAAAATCCGTTTTGGTGGATGCATGGTCTAAGGCATCACTCTCACAATAGACTAGACTGCCGATGATGGGGATATTTAGTTTGATCTTGGCCGGGTGTACTAAGGGTGGTTTTTCCTAAATGGTTTTCAACTCTATTCACACAAATGCAGGTACACTTCTAAATTCAATCTTCCTCATTCCTAACACGACTCCTCTAGAGCCTGAAAAAGGCAGATTGGGAAAAGTTAAGAAGAGAGCTGGTACTACCGCAACCTGTGTCACAGGGAGACAACATAAATCTAAAAGTGAAGGAACTCATGTGAGCCTTGCAGGTAGCTATGAGGAAAGCAATGCTGGTTATGGAGGAAGTCACGAGATGTGAAGGAAATCGACCATGGAATGAGCAGTTGCAAAAGCTATGTGGGTATGCAAGGAGAGCAAGATGAGAATACCAAAGATGCCTAGAACCAGCAGGAAGACTCCTACTATTAAATATATACCGGTAAAGGAAGGAAGGATTCGAAAATACAATGAAGATTGTTAAAAATGATAGCTGGGAAAGATTTGTTCAAGAAGAATTGAGGAAGAATGCATGGGTAGCCTGAAAAAGGCAGATTGGGAAAAGTTAAGAAGAGAGCTGGTACTACCGCAACCTGTGTCACAGGGAGACAACATAAATCTAAAAGTGAAGGAACTCATGTGAGCCTTGCAGGTAGCTATGAGGAAAGCAATGCTGGTTATGGAGGAAGTCACGAGATGTGAAGGAAATCGACCATGGAATGAGCAGTTGCAAAAGCTATGTGGGTATGCAAGGAGAGCAAGATGAGAATACCAAAGATGCCTAGAACCAGCAGGAAGACTCCTACTATTAAATATATACCGGTAAAGGAAGGAAGGATTCGAAAATACAATGAAGATTGTTAAAAATGATAGCTGGGAAAGATTTGTTCAAGAAGAATTGAGGAAGAATGCATGGGGTGTACCCTTTCAGATTGCAGCAGGGAAAATTAGACCCCCAGCTATCATTTCAACACTCAAGAAATCAAAAGGCTACTAATGGATGTGTTGCTCCCTGATGATGATCCAGAGGAGGGGTATGAGGAGAGCGAAAGAGATAGGCAGGATATGAAAATGGCATATAATAATGAAAACATGATAGTGGAACCAGTAACACAGGACGAAGATTAAAAGGCTAATAGCAGGAATGAGAAGAAAGAAGGCATCTGGACCTGATGGAATCAGGGTATAGGTGATTCAGGAAATCAGTGAACAGATAGCACCCTTTATGGCCCAGCTAATGAATGAGTGCTTGGCTCAGGGCAGAATCCCAAATGTGTGGAAGCGGAGCAAAGTGGTAATTCTGAGTATAGGGGAGGACAAAGACCCACAACTCCCAAAGTCGTACAGACCGATATGTTTGATGAATGTATGTGCAAAACTGCAGAAGAAAATTCTATGTAAGAGACTGCAAAAACATAGAGGGGAGGTGGGAATGCACCATCAACGGCTTTAGGAAGGGCAGGTCTACAGAGGATGCGATCTGTGCTGCTGTTAGCCTGGTAGAAAAATATAGGGCAAAATATCTGATAGGAATATTTGTGGACATCTCAGGTGCATTTGATAACCTTTAGTGGCCTTCAAGAGATTAAGATAACTAAACTGTCCCGGGAGTTTCTACAGAAGCTTTAAGGACTACTGTAGGTACAGGTATGCAAACCTGAGATGCCCAGGAATAACAATAAGCAAAAAGTTAACAAAAGGATGCCCACAAGGATCGGTCTGTGGTCCGTTATTTTGGGACGTTGGTCTCAAGCCCGAGTTTATGGAGATTGAAGCAGTCCCTGAGGTGGAGGGGGTGGTTGCTTTTGCTGACGACTTGCTGATAGTGGTGGAGGCAAGTTCGAGGAGGAACTTGGAAAAAAAAAGTAATAAGGTACTGAGCAGCTTGGATAAATGGTGTAGGAAAGTAAGACTCAGCATGGCGCCGGTGAAGACAACCTACATGCTGCTCAGAGGAGTGCTTAAGAGAGATCCTATAATTAAGATAGCAGAACAAACAATTAGAAGGAGAAAAATGGTTAGATACCTGGGGGTGACGATTGACGAGAAGCATAGCTTCCTAGCTCACATGGACAATGTATGCGGGAGAGCCTTGCGGGTTATGAATGGGATAATCAGTATAGGGCAACGTAAGTTCCATCTGCCCTTAAAACTGATTATACAATACCATCAGGCGTTGCTTGTGTCCATAATGGGATATGGAGCAGGAGTGAGGGCAAAACAACTGAGAGGGAACAGAGCTAAAAGGAAACTCAGAGGCCTTCAGAGGAAAATTCCCATGAGACTTTCTGGGGCCTGCAAAACTGTACCAACAAACGTGTTGTGTGTCACCCTAGGTGTCTGACCTCTAGACTTAGAGGTGCGAAAGAGGGCCACTGGATAGTGGCTTAAAAAAGGGAAGTTAGAAAAAGTAATAGAATTAACAACTAACGGTGTAAGTACCAAGAAGGATATAAGAGAGACCCTCCTGCCGGAGTGGCAAGCAGACTGGGAAAAGAGTATCACAGGTAGAAGGACATTCCAGTTATTTCCAAACGTACAAGAAAGACTGAGAATGAAGCATCTTCAACCTTCCCAGGGACATGTCCATTATATCACAGGGCATTGCCCATATCGAGCGTCCCTCTTTAGGATGAATTTGAGTGAAACCAGTCTTTGCTGTTGCAGAGGTGAGGCGACACCGGAACATGTGTAACCTTGGAATGTATATTTACTGAAAGGGAAAGAGCGGAGCTACTAATGCCCATACAGGCCAATGCCATATTTTGAGGGATGTGGACCGGTGGAGCTACCTCGATGAGATAACGGACAAGGTATCGAAAGCAGAAAGGGACAGACATATGAACGAACTAAAAGAAAGAAGACAAAGACAGAACCAAGATTTGAGACAAAACGGACAGGAAGAAACAACTGAGTAAGATGTGACAAGTGAAGACAAAGGAGACAGAGAAGGAGAAGAAACATCAGACTTAGACGAGACGTTTCCAAACTGGTGAAACAAAACACAGAAAGTGTAATAAAAGGAAGGGTGGACTAGATTTTGATGGATTCTGGATATATCTAGAGCTCTAGCTGAGGAAAGGCGTCTCAGGGATACCAGTGATGAATATCGCTGATAAACAAGCGTGATGCTGGGCTGGAGCTATCGAGCAATCCAGGGATGTCGACTGGTCACGGTAGGAAGTGATCAGAGAGGAAAAAGAAAATGCGACTCCCTACAAGGAAAGATATAAACTGATTGTGTAGAAGACGGCACTAGGTATAAGTTAGGTTAAGTTATGTTTAAGTCCAAAGCAGACATATCAAAAGGAAAAAATAAATGTATATAGTCAAAATAACTTAACTAGGGAAAGAGGGACACGTATAATTTATAAGTTATCATAAATTAAATAATGGTATTGATATATAGTAGACTGAGCTGCTAACAGGCACAGGTCGAGGTAAATAGCTAATGATCAATAACAGGACAAGTGGTTTTAGTAGTAGAATGTGTTTATATTCCAGAAAGTTTATGTGTAAAAATTTTAGATTAACAATATAGAAGGCATATTGTAATATGAAGCTAGCAAAAAAAGGTCTTGATTTATAGTAAAATAAGATGTCAGGACAAATGTATAAGGAAATTGAAAATAATGAAAATTAAAAAAAAAAATCCTAACACACTAGAGTAATTAGTACATAGGTGCATAACTGGAACGAGTAATAAAATATAGTGCTAAAGAAAACATTGCTAGAGATAATAAAAACAATATAAAATAACATAATAAAATTAACAGAAGTGTGTGTGAATGGCATTTTTTATCAAATCAAATAACAAACTGTTGAATTAATATCTAATAATACAATAAAATAGTTAATTTTATTAAATGTTTGATGGAAATTATTTTTATCAGTTAATTTCTTTTGAAAATTGTTTTTTATATTTAATTATTTGCATAGGGGAAAAAATACTACAAAACATAATGTTTGGCACTTCTTCAATTTGCTCTAAGTATGAAACTTCAAAATATTATCTAGGTTTAAAACCTCTTAAATGTTCTCTCTAGGTTTGACACCCATTAAAGGTGTGATTGTTTAACAGCCCTTATTCTCTACTCCCTGTCTTGCTCACCAACAAATGGTATAATATATCTGTTCTTCTCCAAATCTTTCAAGCATGTTTAGTTTCCCGCCCGAAACTTTTCAGGGAAAGGGTCAATCCCGCCCGAACATCGGGAATAGATAAATTCCCAACCTTTTCCCGAGAGTTTGGGATTCCATCAACCCCTATTTATTTGTTAACTACCCTGAAATTATTTGTAATTTTTAAAAATTAAAGCGTATTATTATTTCTCATGAACAGCTAAATCCAGATACCCATTTTGAGCTTGAATAATTAAGGTCAATTTTGAAAAATGTCATAATTTGTCATAAGTAAACCACTATAAAATTAATTTATTTTAGAAAAATTAAGATACATTATTCAATATCATGTAAGATAGTCTCATGATACCAATTTTGAACAAAATATGTATTGATATTTTAAAAATGTTCAAAATTTACAAAAATAAATCTTCATTAATCTGTTATAATATGTTTTTTAGATAGATCTAATTATTTATTATGTAAAAAAATAACAGAAACCTTATTTTTAACCAAATAGCTAAAGCCATATTATTTTAAATATTCAAATTTTGAAAAATGAGTCATCAGTAAGCTACCCATAAATGA
>CABFWB010005667.1:10477-29508 GCA_902151455.1 Timema bartmani | reverse complement strand
CCCCCCCCCAAAATACTTACACAGTGTTATTTATCATACCACACAATCCCCAGATAGACATTTTTAACAAAATCATTAGAGCCATTTTCAAAATATTTTAATTTTCAAAAATGTCTTCTCTGTAAACTTTACTTCAACAAATTAATGCCCAAAAACTAATGATACAGTGCTATTGGTCATGTCAAACAAATTTTAGATATGCATTTTAATAAAAATTGTTTGAGCCATTTTCAAAATATTTTGATTTAAAAAAGTCTCGAGGTATAGCTCTATAAAATCTAAATATAAAGTTTGAACAAAATCCATCCAACCATTTTGGGACCTTGGCCAGGGACGGAGAGACAGAGAGACATGGGACAGACAGAATAGTAAAATCCACTTTTTGATATTTTTTTTTCACATTTAAAATACTTTCACTTGATCTAAGTAAAAACTCTCTTAAATATACTGAAAAGCATTGTGACCAAATTAGAAAATTAAAATTGTTAAACATTACCAAAAATGTCACACTATCGTCAAAGAATTTGAAAGTCAAAAGACTTACCTTATTTTCCCATTCAAATTCTGCCCACATCTGACGGAACTCTGTATCATTACATGAAGCGGGGACAATATAGTCCATTATGTCGATATGAATGTCATTGAGAACCACTACATTTCGATCAGCCGCCGCTCCACTCACATCATACACTGTGGAACATATAATACACAAATTCAATCAAATAAACTCAATTAAAAAGACTTTAGATTTAATCGGAAACATAGTTAAATTTTAAGAAAAATATTGTTTTATCCTCTAATTTGTACTTATCATTCTTTTCTGTAGTTGTTAAGTGAATAAATGTTTTCCTTGAGTTATATTTAAGATATTTTTATTTATTTGGGGTATTTAACGTGGACTTTATGAACCAACTGATTATCTCATGACACGAGAGCGAGAGCAAAAGGGCCTACTAATTTAATTTTGCTGGGTAAGGTATTTTCTCATATCTTCCATAGTTCTCTTAAATGCCACAATCAATATGGGACTGATGGCTTTAGTTCATCTCAGAACAAAGTTGTTCTATGGATTTTTATCACCCTAGATTGACTTAGCATAGTAAATATTCAACGCAGAGTTTATTTAAACATGTCATAGTAAGCCTGAAATAAATTATTATTGTTGTGTTGTTTTTTATTTTTATTATTATTTTAATGGAATCTGAACCTATTTTTTAGTCATGAGATTTGATTCAATTGATTAAATTTTTTTAAAGCACGAGTTTCAATTTAGATTTGAATCGAGTCTGTGATTAAAAATTAAAAATTATGGTGGGAGAAGGAAGAGGAAATACAGGAACAGTTACAAGAATGGTATGAGGATGTGAAAGAGTGTGGAATGAAATTTATTTAGGGCGTAATCTGTACTAGACATGTGACGCAGGTTTTTTTTACTTTGAATCGAATCGCGAACCGAAGCAAATATTATTCATGAATTTTTAATGATATCAAATTATATCCTAGTTAAATATGGTAAAATTAGTATGTTAAAAAAATTGTAACACACAACATAAAAAAATAGTTTTGGATTATAGTATATAAGTTATCATTTATAAGTTAAGTTCTTCAACATGTTCTTGCAACAAGTGTTAACCTTGTCAAAGTCAAAGGTTAAAGAGCACCATCTGTTGGGGTGATTATAAACTATTTCAATATATAGCTTCAGTCCTCAAAGTTAACACATTTGTTACGTATTATCTAAGGGTGTGATTACAGGCTATGTGAAGGTTTTATAAAAGCGGTTTTGGTAAAAAAAAAAAAAAGTGCAGCTTATTCCCCGGCCAATACAATAATTTATAAACATTTACTGTACCTCACAAGAATAGTTACTGAAAAATATACTAACATATTTTAGGCACATTGTGGGATTTGCAACGACTCAAAGCCTTATCGATTTTTTCTAGTTTGGCTTGATTTGAAGCATTGAATCAATTAATATAAAATTTGAATCAATATCAATATTATCAAAGCTTCAAAGACCCACTACTTTGTATCCATTGTCACACATGCAACAGAAACATGGACAATGAATGTAAGAGAGACGAAGAAAGTGGAGGCTATAGGAAGGACGTTTGCGAAGAGCATGTTAGCTGCTATGAGGAGAAACAAGATTTGATATGTTATTATCCTGGAAAGTGTAGGGGTACAGGAAGTACATGAGATAGTAAAGGAAGCAAGAATGAGATGGTAAGGGTATGTAATGAGGATGTAAAAAGAGAGAATTCCAAAGAAAATGTTGGAAATAAAGTATGTAGGAAAAAGACTGCAAGGGAAGCCAATAATATGATGGGTGGAGCAGATAACAGAAAGTTAGAGGAGAAGAATGGAAGAAATTAAAGGAAGAAGAATGGTGGAAGATGGAAGCATTTTACTAAACTGACTTGGCCACAGGCTAGAAACAGTTGACGATAATGAATGTATATAGTATGTATACATTTTTTTTAAGAAAACATGATTTTTTTTTTTAGTTATTTTCTTTATGATTCAATAAAAACGTTTTAAGTCTCATGCATCCAAATCAACAAAAATAATTGTAGTGTTTACTGCAGGTTTTATAATCCAAGCAAAACCACCCAAAAAATCTTTCTATTCAAAATACAATAATATAATTTTACATTGATCAAAATAAAACAACTCTAATTAAAGTGCAGTATTTTACCTACCAATGTTGCCAAATATGATTCCATTTTCTGTGGAGGCAACTTTAACATTAGCCTTGATATTACAGAAGTCTCTTGGTGCAAGTACTACAGGCTGTGGTTTCTCTACCAATTTCAGATCTCCCAATGTTGCCAGTTCTAGTGTACAGTTCTGTAATGTGTCACCTGCAATTAAAATCAATAATATGTGGATTGAGTTTATTGGTTTTCTGTCAAGGCTCTACTAAAACAGCATTTCAGGTTGACTAATTGACTTCCTTCACTATTGCTTGCATTAAAATATTTAACAGTGTTTTCACATTGTTTAAATAAATTGACATGTGAACAGTGTATTTATTTGATTACAGTGCACATTAAAATGAACTCCACCCTATACTAAATAAAAAAATACTTCTTTCCCCTTATTTTGTTGTCCAATCTAGTAGCTGTGATGGTTCAACCACAGGCACCCTTTGATAATGTATTGACAATGTAAGCACAGTCATTATTTTGCCGCTAATTATCAAGTTTTGATTCTTACTAAAAATATCCTAACATTGACAAATATGTGAGGCTTTGATACTGTGGTAAGGGTATTTCCTACCAGCACCTCTAAGCTTTAGCAATAGGAACTTAATAGTGAGTGATCAAAAATGATTCACTAAAGGTCAAATCATACATATCAGAACCGAGTCCAGGCCAGATGCCGTCCAGGTGACATATGTGGGCCGGTTCACAGTTATAAAAAATAAAAATAAAATATGTTTGTGCACACATTACTGTCACCAGTCAGAATTGTGATCAGGTGCCATCTCCCGTAACAGCCAGAAGTAGTTGTCCTTAAATTGAAAAATGACACTTGTAAACGGAAGTAAAACCTGAGACCTTTGGATTAGTACGCCAATGCTCTAACCAATGAGATATCCAATGAACTATCCAGGAGTCATCCCATGCCCAGGGTCATTCTTTATTCATATTTTAAGGCTGAGTCTGTGATGAATGTGTGGAAATTGTCAGCTATGTAAGTGATCAATTAAAAGCTATCACGAGTTATCAGATAACACAATCATCATCAACTCAGGAAGGCTTTATGTTACCAATAGTAGAGTGACAATTGTACGAATGCGCTTTTTATGATGGGATTAAATTGTTAACTAGGGTTATAGTCGCATCTAAATATCATATTCTTTAAATTGTAAAAATGACACCTTAACATGTGAATCAAACTCCGGACCTTTGGCTTAGTACTTTAGCCAGTGAGCTATCAAAGAGTATCATTTTTCAATTTAAAGAACACGGTATTTAGATGTGGCTATAATCATAACTAGCAACTATAATAGCTTGGCTATTTAATCAATCATGAAAAGTAGTTTTGTTTACTTAAAACTTTGTTTCATTATCCATCAAATGAGGATACAAAGTCACAAACTCCCCTTCCACTGGCATACTTGCATTGTGAACCCACATCCTCCTTTTGAATCTTTTAACTCTTCTACCCACCTCTTCCTCTAAGCAGTGCCGGATTAACACAGTAGCAAAAGTAGCATATGCTACGAGCTCCGCGCTTCACAGGGTCCTGCGTTTTTGAGGGCCCTCAATAGAAAAAAAAAATTGAGAATTTGAAAAAAAAAAAATTATGCTTGTAAGCTATCTGGTGAAATGGCATCCCAGTGTATTTTTAAATCTGACAACGCTGTTGTTTACATGTCAAAAGAACACAAAGTTGAATGAGTGGTACTACCATATTTTGGGTTCGTTTGACAACTGAAAATTCTTTGGAGTCCAAATGTAGAAAATCTTTGCACATTTATTTGTCAATCATGGTTACCAACTGCAGTAGAGAACGTTCATTTTCAAAAGTGAAAAGGATGAAAAATTAACTGAAAAGCACCATGGATCAAAACAGATTGAACAATCTCACTCTAATGAGCATTGAACAAGAACTTCTGCATGAAAGAGACATTTCCAGTATCATCAACAAATTTGCTAATGCTAAATTTAGAAAAGTTAACTTTTAAATTGTAGTTTTGTTATTTTTGACATTTGGCATTGATACTTATATGTAAATAGTAACAGTGATGATTCTAGAGGCTATATATAAACTGGGGGAAGGCAGGGGGCATATTTTTATACTGACTACTTAATTTTTCAATCATGATTCTCTTACAATAATGCGATATTTCTATTCGATAATAAATTGGAATCCAAACTAGGAAAAATGCTTTTTTCACTACTTGATTAATTACATTCAGGTACAGTACTTATTATTTTTGTCAAAACCACTCCAGGCTAGGCTAGTTCTGAATAATATACAGACATTTAACTGGCTTAATAGCAAATGAATATATTGAATTGCTTAACTGTTCAAGTAAATGATATTATGCTACAGGCCCCGGACTAGCTTAATCCGGCACTACCTCTAAGGTTAGTGATATCACACCTTAATCACTATTGTTAAATGAGCAAACATTTTATCCAATAGGATACACAAATAGAAACAATAATTGGCACCAAACCTTGAGGCAGACTTCCCTAAAATAGTTGTGTGTGGCCTGGTTATATTCTTAAACAGTTTAGAACCATCATCTCCGGGCTGGGCGCGACCAGAGTGTCGGATTATTTCCTGTTCAGACATGGCACTGATATGAGAGGCTCGACTTTAACATGTGAAAAAGAATGTCAAAAAAATAGTAATTTTATTACCTGTCTGATTAACAACGAGGACATCCAAAACAATGTCATACTGGTTGACATGTACATAAGCTTCAGCGTAGACAGGATCAGAGAATCCAGTGAGCTGTGTGACTTTATTGAGTTTGCTGGTGATGGAGAGTTCTCCTGTCCCCAACCCTGACCCTCCCATCCCATCCCTACGACCACCAACAACTGCTTGGTTAAGGCTCAGCTCAAACACATTCTCTGTGCCTCCCAGCTCACCGCCTCGAGTCGACGACAGCTGAAGGAATGATATGGGATCATCTGCATGAATCAGTGACCCAGGCTTTTCCTTTGCCTGAAAATTGATTATTTTGTATTTTTTTTTTGTGCCAGTATGATTATTAGCACCTTAAAACCATAACAATTAATTGAACAGAATTAAGAAAGGAAATTATAAGGAAACTCACTAGAATTTTCCCAGTGAAAAAATGGAAAACAACATTGTGCAAAGCACACCAGTGCATGTGTACCTAGTGGTTCAGAGTCAAGTCCAAAAGTGCACCTAGCTTTCCCAGTTCCAAAGTACTAAGAGTTTAAACCCTATGCATGGTCAGTTTGCAGAAGACATCAAATAAATCCACATAAGTGCTTTAAACTAAATCATTGTGTGTTGTATTTTGCACATCTGGGCCACATCATTTGTAGCCCAGTAGTGGAACGATCAGACAGTACTAATGTACCGGTGCCTAGGGGACACCCAAATGTACTACTCGTACATCCTTTCCATGGAGGCTCTTTCCATACCCTGAGGAGATAACTGGTGATAGGGAGTATGAGGGTGTGGAACCATTAAACAGTTAAACCTAACTTAAGCCTAACTAACCAAACCCTGGTAATTGTTGTGGTGAAATCCCTTTCAGGAAAAATACCCAAAGTACTGGCAGGGAATCAAACCCGAGACCCGAGACAATTGAAGCGTTGCTACCTTCTGAGTGGTGGCCTCCTCTTCTGCCTTGGCTGACAGCATGACGGACAGGGCTTTGCGACAGTTCTCGTTGAAAATGTTTACAATAACTGGTGACTTATCAGATAGAACACGTAGACACAAGTACAATCTATCAGCGTCATCATTAGTCATCGCCTTTGCGGGCAAGCCTATGAAATAGAGAGTAAATTGATTATCCTTCCTAATTTTAATAATGTTTAGGGCTGTGTGGGATCCTGAACTTGGGCGGGGAAAAATTTGAAAAAGTTACAATTAAGGACCGTCTAGGACCGTCTATCAATGTCACATTTGTATTTAATTTTAATTTAAAAAAATTTATCAATTTATTTAATTTAAATTAACCTTATATTCTGTCACATAGATACATACCTGAAACTTCAGTCGCTTTATCAACTACCTTTCAACACAACTGAGCCCATTAAATAACATAGCTACACTACATGTAATTGAGGAAAATGTCTATACCTGAATAGATTTAAGGCAGGAAAACATAATTATTTTTAGTGCAAATAATTATTAAAGTGGCTTTTGAATATCAAACTATGCACAAAATACACCCTCACCACACTTATTTACATTAAGACAAGTCTATTACATAAATGTTATTTGGAATGGCATCAATTTGCTTGCGTATCATAGATAATAGTTTAATAAAATATAATTTTGTTTTTATTTGGAAAAATTACAGTTTAAAATTAGATTGATATAAAAGTGTTGTGTGTTCAAGATTACAGAATTTAAATTTAAGGTTCATATCTATAACTACAATCGAATCTGGGATTTTCTCTTTTCCTGACTTTATTCAAAATATTTTTGATATCCCTACATTGAACTTAGTTTAAACTATCAAATTATTTTAATATTTTTGTTGAAATGAATGAGAAGGCTAAGTTTATAGTTAAATTATAAATCTGTAAAATAAATATAAAACTAAAGAAGAAAATTATTTTTAAATTTTTCCCATTTCCTGTCTCATCCCCGCAGGAGATCCTAACTTCCGACCTGAAAATTTTCCAAAGTCAAAATGTGATTCCATTTCCTGTCTCATCCCCACAGGAGATCCTAACTTCCGACCTGAAAATTTTCCAAAGTCAAAATGTGATTCCCACACAGGACTAATAATGATCAATCAAGCCCAGTACTCTATTCATAGTTTTATTTCAATTTGAGATGGGAAATAGTGGATTCAGAACATCTCTAGTGCTAAGCTAGTTCTCATGTCCAGGTGTAGTTATGAATTATTAAAACATATTGTGAATATCGTGGTTCATAATTTATTCATGAGTGAGATTGCCAAATTATTTTTTAGAAAATATGGATATATATTACAAATATCGATAAAGAGTTAAAAAATATAGATTAAAAAAAGTAAAAACAATTAAGACAATCCTTTGCCACTATACAGTAGAATAAAATGCATATTCTCACCTGACTTTCCCAGGTGCAATATAGATGCCATAACAAACATAGCCTCAGCACAGAAGCGATTGTGTTTTTTAGGGTCAGCCACCAGCGCACCATAGCGCAGAGCCAATTTGGCCAGTGTCGTGCCCAGAGCACCGCCAATAAAGAAGTCCCCGTCCATCAAGTATTGTCTCAGAGGTGGCCGAGCCTCTCCTTTCTTTGACAAGCTATTGACAATGAAATAATTCGTGAGGATCAGGAATTGAATCAATCCAAATTCGATCAAATTTAAAATCTGAAATCAACTCAATTCAGTCTATTGCAGTATGAATGTGATTTCATATATTAATTTATAGCAGTCCCACTCTTATAAGATTAATAGCCAGTCAACAATGTAAGTAAATCAAAATAAATATTACATGATATTGTTAACACGAGTTTATTTGGGACATAAGGAAAAAAAATTCAAAAGAAAGGTAAATGTATACTTAAAAAAAACCTCAAAGGTGTGAGCCCGCATCAGAGCTATACCGACCGAGCGGCCGCCACCGTTAGTGATTATAATGCCAACATTTGTGAATAGAGGATGTCATGTGGTCAGCATGAGCCCTCCAGCCGTTAATCTCAGTTTTCTAAATTAGAGCTGCTGTTTCTTTATTCAAATAGCTCCTCATTTGTCCTCACAGGGCTGAGTTTGACCCCGTTCCAGGCCCATCCACTTTTTCACAAATACATTTTGAAAGAGCCGAGGATCGAATATGGGACCTCTGGATATGTAGCCAGGATTTCTGACCCCTTGTGACTAAACCACAGAGGTGGTTCACTAAACAATCACGAATTGTTTAACTAAATAAGCAGTATAAAGAAGATTGTAATACAAGAAAATAGCATATCTAAATTCTCACTTAAAAAGCAGCCCATTATAGTGTTTTAGACCACATCTCTGATATGACTGTTATTTTAATGTTGTTTACATTCAATCAAGCCATATTTTCATTTGCATACATTTTCATTTCATACACTTACTACCCATCTTTCTCAATTAGGAAAAAACTTTTACACAAAGTGAAAATATGTCTGCAGTAAAAACCTCATATTAGTTCTTTCATTAGAAAACAGTTTTTTCAAAGCAAACCAATTGGACTATGGGAATTTTAATAATATCCTCGTGTCTTTTAAGGTTTTTATAATACATCTTGATAAAACTACTGAGATTGTCCAAGTAGTTTATGAGAAACGGTGATTTTTGTTTTAGAATTTTCGAGTATTTGATCGCGGTAAACATGATGCCGCTTGAATTTACCCCGCAAGAACTTAAAAATGAGGCCGTCTTGCGCGATCGTGTCATGAATTCAAAAATCGTCTGCAATTTGCACAGAGCCTATACTACAAAATTAGATGGTAAATGCAACTATCTCTATTTTATTAATTACATTTAAAATGTGTGAATTAGTATATCTTAAGTGTTTTGAAATAAATAAAAGAAAAACCAAAATAGTAGCGCCAGCTAAAATGTCAAAAGGAGCTTTAGCTTATTATAAACTAAATATGTACTTTAATAAACATATATGTATTTATATTTTTGTACTTTCAAAAGGCGTTTCCTCATCTCGTTTTTCAATGTTTTTTTCATATTCTCATCTAAATAGTCTCAAATTGAAAAAGTGATTCCCACACGTCCCTAATTACATTCACAATTAATAAATAATCAATAAAACTCCAACGTTCAAATTTATCTTCTGCCTTTATTGACAATTTTTAATTACACTTTTGACTTGAATTTGCATTAAAGAAATTATATTTAATCTCTCCTAAGATCTAACATGTACTTTTTGAAAAGAAGCTTTAATGCATGAATGACAGTTACACTAATTTTAGAGAATGGCCTTGCAATAAGGCAGTGTTTCCCAAACTTTATCCAGTTGTTTACTTCTTGAAGCTCTTTATAAAAATAGTAATAAATTAGTACCTATCATCTTGTACAATATAGGTGGTCGGTCAAATTTTTATAAAACATTACTGGTAAGTTAGATAAGGCCATGACAGAGAGAAAGGCTAGTAAAAGTTCAAGACATCCCGTCAAAATCTCTAATCATTTGTTTATCATACATACTGTCATAAAAATACTATTTTATAACTAATAAAACTAAGTGGTACATCACATAATCCCCGAAATATTATGTGTACCACTGGAGTTTCGTGTACCATTGTTTGAAAAACACTGCTATAGGGCATATACTAAAAAAACAACTTGGGTAAGCCCAGGATGGAACTATGGTTTATATCAGGATATAAAAATACCTGGTGGTATTAAATGCAGACTGGGTGGCGTATGTGCCATCAGATGTCACCAGTTTCTGTACAGGAGCCTGCTGTAGCTGTGATAGATCCTCCTCTCCCTTGTCACCTGTAGCTCGGCGCAACTCATCATCTACCAGGGGAATCTTCAACATAAATACCAACAGATATTGGTTGACGTAGCTATATAAATGATAAATATAAACTTTTAATGCAAAGAGAAATTTTATCTGCAAGAAAGTACCCGTAATAAAACTAAATATGTATTGATAAATAAAAGTTGACTAAATAAAATAATGACATTGTTGCCTTGTCAAATAATTATTGTCAGAGCAATAAAGTATAATTGGATGTTTGTTTTATAAATGTAATTTTTAAAAACACTTGCAGCAGATTACTTTTTAAATAAATGATAAAATAAAGATAAGCTCTTTTTTATTTTTTGCAATAAAATAGTACTTTTTTGGATTGTTTGGTTATCATTTAAATCATTGTGGCCACAATCAGCTGATAATTGTAAGATATATATAATATTTTAATGTTTAAGTCAGTTTTGTAAGTTTATTAAAATGAACATGTGGGTTTGCATAGTTATAAAATGTGTTATTTTAAAGCTAAGTTTCAAAATTTAAGCTTGGCTTTCAAAATATTTGTTATCAATACATTTATTTGAACATCAACCATATAAATCTGAATTTAAAATTTTGTTCTTCAAAGAGAAAATTAGTTACTTAGGTTTTTTTAGTGTCTTACTACCTGTTATATTTATTCGCATATGAACTAATTATGCTAATGTGTTAGGGATGAGAAAGGATGAATTCAGATTAATGGTATCCGCATTTGCATGGTGGGAGATTAAAAAACCATTTAAGAAAACCACCCTAATTATACCTGACTAGGATTCATTTGTCATCAGCATTTCAGTCTATTATGAAAGTAACGCCTAAGACCATTCGACCAACAAAACGGGTATAGAGTTTGTTAAAATGAACTTGACTAAAGTAAATACACTTCTAGTATTAGAATCATGTAAGGTTTTTTGGGAATGATAACAAATCATGTTCTTTTAAGAGAAAAATAAAGTCTGCCAACTTCACACCGACTTCCCCAACACATGTGAGAGAGGTATTTTGTCCTACCTCTCCAAGAGTCTGTCTCACTTGATTCATGACAGATTGGATGTCTTCTGGGCTCGAGGCATATTCTCCCAGAATCCAAAGAGCAGCTCTGTGAACTGTCACAGACTTGATCATGGGGAAAGCATCCAGCAATCTCTGAAAGACATGTTTTTAAACATGAAGACATTTCCAATGGTTGTATATTTTTAAATAGGTTACATTAAGGTAAATAATTTTTATCAGATTGCTTATTCTGTCTCTATAAATTAATTCTAATTCAACTTTTTGTGATAAATAAAATAAAATGAAATAAAATAAAATGAATCTTCCTCAGGAAGTAGTAGTAGACTACTACTTCCTGAGGAAGATGACAATAGCATCGAAATATTGAAGTGTGTGTAAATATGTGTCAGTGTTGTTACTTTTATTTGTGCTCTACCATTTTCCTAATATTCTATCATTTTATTTATCACTAAATGTTTTTGCTCAATGCACTTTTTTCATACATAATAATTCAACTTTTTAAAATCTTGAATATGAATTTTTTTTCAAACCCATGAATCTTAATATTCTTAATGATTCAAAGTGCCCATACCTAATTGAAACTGTAGGAATAAAATAAAAACTAGTTAATTATATTAAAGTTAAAGGAAGCATGCAAAATATTTAAATTACTTTTTACATAAAAAACTGATGGGATTTTTATTCTTGGTCTTGTCTCTGTTCTTAATAAATGACTTGTGTCAATATCAAGATCAATATTTATTAAACCATTTTCTACAAATTTATCTAAATTCTTAGTGATAAGAGTTAATACAACATATTTAACACCATAGTGAAGAAAGAAGTCTACTTATTTCTATTAAGGTCTCACCTTTTTATATTTCCATGTTATATTTCTTTCTAATTACATACACTTCACATTTATCCAACAGTTCTCATATATTTATCAAGCACTAGCCACTTATTTGCATTCCTAATAGAATAAACAAACAAAATATACCTCAATTATTAATGGTCGCAATGTTTCAAATTTTTGAATGGCCTCCCGAACAAAGACCAATACATCTGTGGCAGCAAGCTCATTGGTATCAGATAAGAAATCAATCAAAACTGGAATTACAGTAGCAGCCACATCTGGGAACTAAAAGAGGTGCACTGGAATCAGCACAAAGCTTTAAAATAAAATAATATCTCTAGAACATTTTAAAAGCTTAAAAGTAAATAAAGATGTCATAATTCCTATTATTATCAATTCCAATTATAAATGTTAATCTTGATTTATTGATTCTCAATTCTGATTTCCAAACATTTTCAATTACAATCCTTTTTCATGCATCAAACTTCATGAGAATATGGTTGAAAAAAGACAAAATATTGTAAATAGTGAAAATTAGGCCTCTTTGGGAAAAAAATTCGAGAAATATGATGTTCTTACAACTCAAATGGGAAAAATTAATCTAAAAAAGGATACAATTAAGTACCATCTATCAATGTGACATTTGTAGCTATTGATCATTAACAATATTATCAATTTACTAAAGTTAAATTAACCTTATATTCCTTTAAGTATACGGATAAGTACCCAAAATTCCAGCAGCTTTTGTTAATTTACAACTACTGTACCTAGTCAACATGACTGAGCCATTAAATAACAATCATACTAGGCTACTTGATGCTAATATTTATCCCTGAATAGATTTAAGGGAGGAAAACATAAGTTTGGCAAATATTTTTTATAAAAGTGGCTTTTAAATATCAAATTATGCACAAAATACATATTCACCACACTTATTTTCCATCTAAACACTTATATTATTTTAATATTATTATTTGGCATGCCATCCATTTGCTTTTGTATCTTGGATAGTAATAGTTGGGTAAACTAATATTTATGAAGTCCAACTGCGTTTTTGTGAGAGGTTTAGTAATTAGAATGTAAGAGGTATCCAGTCATCCTGGCTCAGTGGATAAATGTCTTTGGTATTTTTATTGACAAGACTGTGGCTCACTTTTATTTATTTATTTACATTAATTTGAATATCTTTATGTTTTACTGAGTAAGAAGAAATTAAAATTTACACCACGAATTTTTCTATTTGAGAACATTTTTAGTCAATCTTAAAATCTATATTTGGAATTTATTTATATTTATACCAAAAATGTATGATAAAAATACACAATTATAATAATTAAATTCGATCTAGGTTATTTATTTTCATTTACATCAAAACCTTACTCAAAATTTTTTACGTTATAGACAAAATATTTTTATTTAGAAACTTAAAATTTAAAAATAAATTAATATAAAAATTTTGTAATCTATTCTTCTTTTTTTTCCCCTTTAATTTTTTTTTAAGATCAAAGAAATAAAATTTACTGTTCAGAACTCTAAACTTTAACCTAATGTGATTTTTTGTCCTTTATCCTTACCTCGTTAGGGATCAAATCGCTATTGACTTCTAATTTTATCATCAAAATATTTTTATTAGAAGGCTAAGTTTAGACTAAAATTATAAACAGGAAAAATAAATACAAGCCTAGAGTGAAATTTTTTATTTTTTCCTTTTACTGTCCCGTTCCTGCAGGAAATTGATATTTTTCACCCGACAGTTTCTCAAAGCCAAAATCTTATTCTCACGTAGATCAAGTAAAAGTATTACTTAAACCACCCATGTTTGATTTGCACAAAATCCCTAGAACACAAAGGACATGTTTGGATGCTTGTTATGTACAGTAGCTCCACGACTTATTTGGTGCTGACTGACAGCTCACAGCTGACTTCTGACACTAACATTTAGGTATATACCTAAATTTTGACTGTCAGAAGTTACAGCTGTTAAACACATGTTTTTTGTATATCATATGGTTCAACGTAGGGATTAATAATTTGGTCTGGTAACGTTTCAAAGCCGTCAGCTGTCAGCTGTGAACTGTCAGTCAGCACCAAATAAGTCATGCATAGGGTTTAGAGTCCACACAAATTTGAAAAATAAAACTACATCACAGGGTTACTGTTCTTTGTGGCCATTTTCATGATGCTATGAATGCCATGCAAACTTAAAAAATAAAACCCATAACATGACAAATATACTACTACATGTGATCATTTTCATAAAAAGTGGCTATTTCCAGGGTTACACACATGTTGGTACTCACCTTAATACAACAGGTGTGTAACGTGCGTACAAGAAGCTGCCTGTATTTTCCAGTGTCCTCGTGCTCCACAACATTGTGCGTCTTGGCCACCTCCTTCTTCAGAACAAGAACCATTTCCTCAATGTTACGAGAGGACACTAGCTCCATGGCTAAGCAAACACACACAAATTGGAGTTTAAGGTTATTGGATTTAGAGAAATATATTTCATGTACTTTATTTGGAACACTAGGTTAAACTGTAGTTTGGATTAGAAGGGATAGCCAACATCCTTACCCAAGTGATGCTGGAGAAGAAATTATTTTGAAAACAATAATGAACACATTTTTAAAGGCGAGTTTTAACTGCCATCAGCAGCTTCTTCAGGTTCAGAGAGTAAACAGTGTTCTTAGTTGGACTGTAAACAGCTAATGTTAATTTTATGTTAGGATTACACTAAATAGATGGCAAATCCTTTGTTAAATATCTAGACAGATAGAAAAACTAAGTAGGAGTGTTATATAATAATAATATATCATCATCATCATCATTATTATTGTGACATCCAAAAAGTTAGGTAAATATACATAAGAATTATTATTTTTTTAATTCAAAACAACAAGAAAAATATTCTTCCTTCTATTCATTACCAGGAATAACTGACTTTACTTCAAATTGAAAAAGTAAACTTTGTAAATCCCCATTAATCATTTCTCCTTTAGCTCAGTCGGTAGCGTGTCCGTATACTGAGCTGAGGGTTTCGGGTTCAATTCCTGGCATGGCCGAAAAATTTATCGTTGATGAAATGTGGGTATACCCTTTCATAGTGATGAATTAATGGCCAGGGTCCGGATGTTGTGCCTGTCCTAGTCTTAAGTTAAATTATAAGACATTTAAAGCTACGACAGACCCAGCCAGCCGGTAGTGGAAAATATATGGCTTGAATAAAAACTGACCCAGACCATGGGCTGGAAACAATAATAGATGTAAAAAAAAAAGTTTACACTGAGAGATAAAACATATTCTCACCCAAATTAAGAGTTTTCTTTCGGACTTCCAGGTCTGGACTGGCCAGTACTCTGAGGATGTCCATAACCAAGTCCTGGAGGACTCTTTCATGAGTGGGGTGCTCTTTGAGGGCAATAAGTCGGTCCAACACGATCAGCTTTACATTATTATCACTCTCCTTCACTATCAGCTCGATGTAACAAGATGCTGCTGCCTAATAAAGGATCAAAATTGTTATTTGAAATAAAGCACTAGACTAAAATCATGGTTAAAATTAGGGGGTAGTGTTATGAATGTGAGGGAATGTGTTGTGGAGTGATTGGCTACACTGGGTTATATGACGGAGTCGTGAAAGGTCACAGTGGATGTAGACAAATGTGATCATCATTCCGGAAAGTAATGTTGAATGGGATTCGTGAGAGTGTATCAAATTAGAACATAACAGGATAGCCAGCCGCACACTTACTTTAGTGATATTGGAGTGGAAATTGTTTAGATAAAACACTAAAAAACACACAAACACATTTTTAAGGACAAGTGTTTTATCTACACAATTTCCTTCACCAGTATCACTAAGTTAAGTGTGCTGGCTATCCCTCCCTATTTTATATTATTATGATCATTTTAGTTGTTATACTATGAATGTTTTATATTATGAGTTATGACTTTTAAAGCCATAATTCTTGTTTTCAAAATATTCTGTGTTGCCAATGACAGTTCCTTAAAAGTGATCTAACTCTTCCCCTAAACATGTAAAAACATTACTGTGCCTATTAAGTTTTTTTAAATTTATTCAGAGCAATTTAGGTGAATTACACCCTAAAGTAAGTTACATATTATATTATACCATGGAGCCTACTTTTAATTAAATTCAAAAGACCTGCCAATTTAGCATAGATTGCTAAAATAAAATTGAAGTATTAGTTTTACTAAGAAACATAATTTAAAAAATAACCAAACACTTTAGCTTGCAACATTGTAAGCCCTTACTATACTAGCCCAATATAAAATTAGACTAAATTTGGATGTCATAGTTATAGAAGAAATTTTAGTTACAGTAGAGTCCCTACAATTCGACCTAAACAAGACCAACCAATGGCCGGATAATTGAAATGTTGAGAATATGAAAACAAAACTAGAATGAAACAAATCACAGTTAAATGGAAGTACAAAATAGATATGAAATAAGGCTAGAATATGTAAAGGCACTCTCTAACTTCTTAACTACTGAACTTCATTGTTTTTCTAAGTTTTTTTAGTGTGTTAAGCATGCAAACATTAAAAGTATATAAATTTTAGGTGTGCGCGAAGCTTCAAAACTTCGACTTGGCTTTGAAAAAGACATCAGCTTCGACTTTGCTTTGAAACAAAGTCTGGCTTCGAAACTTCGCCAATAAAAATAATGACAGCTAAAATACTCGATTTAAGTTCAATTATAGCCATTCTGAGCTGTTTTGTACATTACAAATTAATATTTAAATGAAGAAAATTTGAAGAAATTAAATTGCATGTTGTGATAGTAACGTGATTTGACAGAGTAGCATGAAATATTACAAACAATTGTGCAATAAAACATTTTCCAAGTCATTTTAGTCCATAAAGTAATTTAAATAACCACAATATAATTGTTTTTCAGGCTTAAAACAACTAAAAGCAAATATTTGAACTTCGATTCGGCTTAGGGAATATTTCATACATTCGATTCGAGTTTGTTTCAAATTGAAAAAGTGGACTTCGCACACACCTAATAAATTTACCTAATATTTTTACATTTATTTGTGCTTCATTTTTATGTAATTAAATCACATTTATTTATTTACACATTATATAAATAATTGTAATTTCCCCAATTTCAATAATTTTCCCAAACCCTCAGTGTGCTTTGGTAGTGTGAGTTATTGACCTTGATAGCTGTTGGTGCACTGGATAAGGTGACCAGGGTTCCAGCAGCCTCATAGCGCACTGCCGGGCTTGTGGAGTTCAAGAGGTTGTAGATGCAGCGAATGAAGCGAGAGCGCTCAGATGGATTAGCATGGCACACCTTAATACAAACATGAAACAACATTTTTCTTTATCTGTAGTTGTAAGAGAATTAAAAAAAATTAACAGGTAGAGAATTAATTTGTAGGAAAATAAAAATTATGTTGATTGGAATATAAATGAACTCTTTCAAAACTGCCAGAACTGTTTTAGAGCTTAAATGTGCAATTTCCAGCAGAGTACAAAATCGTTTGTATTCATGTTTATTAATATAAATATATGTCACTTGTCTGTGGGAATGATTTCCTAATTTTTCTGCACAGTTTTCAATATAATTATTGATTCCAGGACAAACTCAAAAAACATACTCTACGGTGTACCGTTTAGTTAAATAAAGCACATGACTACTAAATGGGTTAGTGTCATACTAGATTTACTTGCCTCTTCATATTTTTTTTTTTTTTTTTTGCAAAAGTTTATCCATACAATACTAGCCAGTGCACTAAAGCAGTGTTCCACAAACTTTTTAAGTTCACTGTGCACTTAACAAGCCTAATTTATTTTGTGCCACAATGTTTTGTTTTGGCTAAGTACTGCAGCAGCAGAAAATGGATTACGCGCCCAGTCCAACAGTTGTACACTCTACACTAAGTCAGAATTAGAAACGTATGTACTAATTTTTTCCTGAAGTAACTTCTAATATTCCAAGATTAAAGGTTGAAGTTATTGTTCTGTGCTTGCTTCTTTAATATTTGGAAACATTTCTTTTAAGCAATTAGTAATTTGGGTAAACCATAACGCTAATTTAGCGCAAACTCTTTTGAATTTTTCAGATGTATTTAAAATAATAGTAAGTACGGGTAAGTAAGAAATGTAGAATATAAATAGCTGCCGCTTGTACCGACTTCATTTGTGTTTTTATTAAACAACGAAGCATGGCACTCTGGTCTATATTGCCCCATGGCACACCTAATTCACTGCTACGGTGCACCAGTGTGCTGCGGCACACCGTTCGCAGAACACTGCACAAAAGTGCTTAACTCAAGAAGCTGAGGTATCATTCCAGCTCCAATTGTCAATTCTCTCCCATAGTAGATGCTGACATATTCACCCTTCTTATTTTGTTACTTCAGATTAGGCTAGAAAGTTTTATGTAACTATATTAAAAATTAATATATTTTTTATAATGCAGTGCAGTATGGATTTAACTCTCAAGCTTTATTGTGATATTTAACACAAGCAGGTGTGTGGGGTATTTTTACTATTTTATACTCCACTCAGTTTTCACACTACTATATGTATTGATACTGGAATTAAATAAAGTGCTGAATATACATTTTGTTTTAACTAACTTAGACAGGGTGTCCAGCCAAACTATATCATTAAATTCCTTGACTTTTCCAGGTTTTCCAGATCCAATTTACTTTTTTCCAGTCCACTATATATCAATATTAAGTATATTACGAAAATATTTTTTTTAAGATCACAGATTAATATAGTGGTTTTTTTCCCTATATACATACACATTCTGAAATTGTGTCACTCAATAAAGGGACTAAGCGATTTCTGCCTCCGGGGAAATGGACTATTTTAAGTTAAAAATAGATTTCAGTAAAATCGTATTGAGCCATTAAGAGATTGCCTCAAGCAAGAACGATTTAAAATAGTTGTGAGACAGAGTCATTCGTAGTTCCTTCTACTTAAAATGTTGGTCTAATCAAATTTCGCGCATGTGAATAACCATG
>CABFWB010005666.1:15476-42336 GCA_902151455.1 Timema bartmani | reverse complement strand
CGTGTTCTTATGTGGAGTGGTGATGATACAATGTACATTATTCCGTTCAGAAATCTTATGAGTTTATAGAAAGAGAGAAAAAGTCTGTGCGGAGCGCCGTACCTTTTATTTTTTTCTTAGAAGGAACCAGATTTGAAGCATAATTTATATTATTATTGTCTCTAATTACGACAACTAGACTAAATTATAAAACGCTCGGTTTTCTCTTGTAAATCTCTCTTCCTCTTTCCTTTCACGCTGAACACTGTACTTCCCATCCTTTCAACCAACCAACAAGACAATGGATTATTCAGTCTCCATTGTTTAAGAATCTTGCTTGA
Organism: Timema bartmani; assembly: GCA_902151455.1. Classification (NCBI taxonomy): domain Eukaryota; kingdom Metazoa; phylum Arthropoda; class Insecta; order Phasmatodea; family Timematidae; genus Timema; species Timema bartmani. The sequence continues at coordinate 42,016 of CABFWB010005666.1, read as the reverse complement.
CTTAATCTAAGTTCTAACTACGAAGCATTGTAATTAGAAGAAAGTGACCTGTGTGTGCCTATACATAATACGATGTTCATCTGTGACCTTTTGATTCAAAAAAAGTAAATGGCCTCACAGGTGATCACACGGTTTGAGGCGTCAATCTTACACTGGAGTAAGTTCAGGTTGAGGTTCGAATCTTGGTAATATGCAACATGGTTGGCGTTGCACAGGTGGTGTATCACTCTGATTTTTCTTTTTTTCTTTCAACGTTAGCATGGCTGCCTTTCTTCTAAGCTACCCTCTCAACCCCTTCCCTTAGATTAGTTTGATAGATATTTTTTTTAAATATATAAAATCATACATAATGGCAAATTAAGTTAAAAGGCAGCACAGCATTGTAAAGACTAAGGCTGTAAACACGAGTTAAGTACTTATTTAGTTAATTATTCTTATTGGCATATATCCCTAGCGGGTGTAACGATTCTATTTTATATATTCCTTTTTATCAATTAATAGATACAATCGGATCTAATCCAACGCAATAATATCCCGAATTTATTTAATTTGAATGCCATTTCTCAGTAGATATGTATGTTGTTCAACATCCTTCTGTCTCTCTCTCTCGGCCTCCCAAGCAAGAGGGACAAGAAGGTAAAGACGAGAGATGATTTGTATAACGTTATTCGAACATTATAGAAACAGTCTTCGTCAACAACACTGTTGGAGGTAGGATAGGACAACAAACGCACTATAGTCGCCGAGCAGTCAGGACCTGCTTTTGTCAAGACAGAATATATTTTTTATTAATCACATTTTAATCATCCCAGTTCTCTAAGAAGTGAAATAGCAGAGCATGTGATATCGGATAGTAGATACACCCTGTCCAGTACAGAAATAATTCTGAATAAACACGACACTACATTTATATAAGTGGAGTTAGGCCTATACACTTATAAAGAACGTCCAAAATGCACTATCCTCGCATGTAGAGAGTCCGTGTCTATTAACATTAGGTTACATGGGCAGTAAGACGTGTCGCTAATATATATATATATATATATATAAATCCTAAGAGAAGATTAGTGTCAAATTAAAAATCAAATTCATATAAATATAATGCCTTGCAATATTAAACTCACCAAAATCTATACTTTTGAGATAAGTTTTTTCCTTTCTCACAACACCTTGGGTAGAGAAGGTATTGTGATCGTCAGAAAAATTGGGTTCGAGATTTTGATTGATGTCAAAGTTTAGTGACCCCCTGAACCTGAAAAAGTGTTTATATAATTTTAGAGTTGGAATTATCTATTCCAACTCTAAAATTAAGAGTGGTTTACTTAAGGACTAAATATTAGCTATGTTGATCATGATTAAAACTTTTATCTAGGCACTGATTAACATTACAAACAACCCGCCTCGGTGGCGTAGTTGGCTAGCGTGCTAGTTTCGTGTTGAGCTAGACTGCCGAGGATGGAGGAGGAGGTTCGAATCTCAGTTGGGTGAACTTGGGGGTGGGGGGGTTCCTAAATGTCTTTCCACTCTCCCTCTATGCAAATGTGGGTTCACTTCCTCTAAACTCATCCTTCCCTATTCCTAATCCATTAGCGTAATTAGTACTTAAGCGTACATCCCGAACGGNGGTTCCTAAATGTCTTTCCACTCTCCCTCTATGCAAATGTGGGTTCACTTCCTCTAAACTCATCCTTCCCTATTCCTAATCCATTAGCGTAATTAGTACTTAAGCGTACATCCCGAACGGGTAGTAAGACGTGGTGCTAAATAAAAAAAAAACATTACAAACAGACTGGTGCGGCTTATTTTACCATGAAAATTACTTTGATGGTACTTTACATTGGTGTAAATTCACAATATTGGTCATATCGTCATAACTATTTTAGATAAGAAATAACTTATCTGGATAGAGTAGTAGGACTTTTAAAAATAAACAACTTTTATTTGAAAGAATATTTTATAAAATCAATACGTTCTAGATTATAGGTAAATTTATTATTTAAATATACAGCTTCGGGAAATGGAGCGTTGAAAATGCACAGAACCAATAATATGTTTCTGTATCAGTGTATATTATTTCATTTATGCTCTTTGGTTAAATTAGATGTTCTTTTTATCCCACTAGACCTATGTTTCTATAATAATGTAGCCTATATTATTTAGAAATGGGTCAAATCCTATACTACTCGGATTCGAATCTTAGGTTTTCTTTAGAATCTCGAATCCAAATTTTAATCCTAGAATTTTTGAACATGTACAATTTTAATTAAAGTGATAATATTTCAAATTGAATTTTTTAAACAATGTTTAGGGCTTGGTGCAACAGATAGATAATATTTTGATATTTCTATTACGTCACAAACAACAAAGATAACACTTTTTTTTACATAAAATTAAATATATTAATACAATGTTGTCTTTTTTCTGATTATGTTACCCCCCTAACTATATAAATATATATATATATATAATTCCTTCTACCAATTGCTTAAAATTGTTATTTCGGGCCTAAGTCTTCATGATTGTATTCGAGATACTATCTTGAGTTTTACGGATCTCGAAAATCTCAAGTAACATAAGATTCGAGGTGTTCAAGGTCTCTAGAGTCTCATCTCTAATATGGGGGTTGGGGCTAATGCTCTAGATCCAGCCACTCCACCTTATCATACCTCTGAACCACTAATTTTGAAACGTGTGAGTAGCGATTCGCTAGCGTATTTCTCTCATCTCGCACACAATATAGCAAACCCCATATTTTTAAACTTATGCGCTGCGAAAACTGACGTCACACGATCGAATAGCTAGCGGATTCTACTCAACAGCCTCACACTGCGCGAGACAGGGTTTGTCTGTCAAGTAAAGCATAATATAACAACATGGATGCCATCACCCTCTTCGTTAATTTTGTTGAAATAAGCCTGCCATTGTACAAATTAAGTTTGAAGAAGAAAATATTATTGTTTTGTACACTTTATTTAATCCTTCAATAAAAATATTTGTTTGGATGAATTTTTTATAATATAATTTAATTATTTCAAACTTATCTAACCGTCAATTTGGATAAATTGGTAGAGTGACATTCTCGTAATCTGGAGTTCGCGTATTCAAATCCTGTCATTTCCATTTTTTTTTATCAAACTGAAAAAATAACTTTAATTTCAAATGATTGTATTGGTAAGCATATAATTTGTTTTAAATATTTTTATAGAAGTATACAAGGTATTTGAGGCTACGTAGACTACCATAATATTCTTCTTTAAAAATAATTTAGCAAGGTGGTAAATTAAAAACAGTACATTAATTTTGAAATTTTGTATGAAGGTGAATATTTAAAAATTAAATTAATTGGTTTTATGACATAAAAATGTGCACATTTAAAAATAAGGCTAAGCAAGCTAATTATTATTCGCACAGTAAGAACCTTTAGGGCATATATATGTTTTAAAAATAGTTGCAAAAATAAATAATATTTTACTTAAATCTAATTATTAACGACTGATTTAAATTCGGACAAAAAATTAAAATATTATAATCGCGGTCGAATCGATCCCATGAACATCTAAGTTTCAGACAAGTACACTACCAAATGAACTAAGGTGAATGCCGTATGCAGGTACGGTTTACTGATATAACCTGAGAAAATTTTGAGGCAAACAACTGGAAGTTGGTTTCCTAATAAAACGAAACTAATCGTTTTACATGATACACTCAATACAATAATAGTGTTTACTTTCAGTTATGTATCTTGTATAATGGGGTGTTGTGGCATCCCATCGCCTCAATCCTTTGGCACGTCATGTTTTTACAGGGTTGTCAGATTGAAAACTTAGTCACAAGCGAAACAACGCTACACCGACTCGCACGACAGTAGAAACCTTTCAAAATTATTTTTGTTTTGGTACAGCCTGCAATTTGTGAGTTCATGAGTTACGAGTTTGCTCGCTAGCGAGTATTTTCGCAAGTTTTAAAATTAGGGGTTCTGATCTCCTGGCGTATGGAGGAATTCATTTCTGAGGTGGGGAAACCATTAAGGCGAATCTCATTATCTCCAGATTGTAATTGTTATTAAGTATTATTATGTATTCTTAGGTTAAGTTAGTTATAAGTCCATAGGTGGTGGTATAGCAGATAGTGAGTGGAGTGAAATCTCCGATAGGGCGGGGATGTTATATACCCGGGGCGGATCAACAATTAGGATGGATAGAAATAAGAAGAATACATAGGATAAACTTAGGCTAGGTGTTTTTTCCAAATATTATTGTATGTAAATAAAAGTGAAGCAGCTAAAAAAATGTAAACTAAAGTAAAGAAGCAGTTTAGGTTCCAAGCTAAATATTAGGAATCGGAACGGATAAGTTATGGAAAATGTATTTAAAAAAATATGTTTCCCCAGACGGTAGGATGATACATGAGAAGATAATGATTGAAAGCAGAAGGGACCTACAGTTAAACGTGGATTCCGAACCACGGTGGGGGCCTGGCATTCCACACATTCACAAAGCATGAAAGCACACAATTTGCCAGAGGTGAAGGAAGGGTTTGGTAATCAGATAAGTCAGGATTTGAGCCCCGGACCCCTAATACAGAAGTCTTACACCTTACCCCTAGACCGCAATGTCCCTGATTCATCTCTAATATTACTAGGCTTATTTAGTTTAATACATCTTATGATTTATAAGTCTAAGTTATATAAAGGAGCGACAAAGTATGTACGGTGCACTATACCATTTATTTAGTTTTACACATCATGTTACTTACCGTTTAGGCTTTACACATTTTATACTAACATTCTTTTTATCACCGAGTTTTACTATCCATTCGGGTTGTACTCGTATTTCCTAACTACCCTAATGGTTTTATGGATAAGGAAGGCTATATGTGAAGACACGCACCCGCAATTGCGTGAAAGGAGAGTGAGAAACATATTTAAAATAAACACCCTCAGCACACTCAACCAAGATTCTAACTAGAGTTGTACCGATTCAATAACAGTTAATTTAATTAATACAAAAAGCGTGTATGTATACAAAAAGACAGTTTATGCATAACAGGCGAAAGTTGGAACTAGATTGTTAGTTTTTCAACGGTATGAACTTATATTTCTTTAGCTGACTATGTAATCTTTGCATAGCCCGCAACCCAGATGAAGTGTGTGTATATAAGTGTTTTTTTTTATGGTTTTGATCACTAAACTCCTACCTAGAAAATTTTGATATGAATTTCTACTTTAAAAAACCGATTAATCGACATAATAATCACCGATGACTATTTATTGCCGATGTACTAATAATCGCCCGAAAACGATTCATCGGTATCCGCATCGGTACACCCCTAATTCTAGCCTCGATCTCTTTGTCATCGGCAGTCTAGTCTACTGCGTGAGTGGTGCCTTAGAGTTTAGACCATGCGGCCACCAAAGTGGGTTACACTTACTTAAGGAAAAAGCATATAAATGAGATTTGAAGGAAATGAGCACTAGTTTGCCTATAAATTATATAATATTATCCTAATAAACACCTTAATGTGTAAAAACATTTAAATAAGTGCAATTCAATCTATGGCAAATTACTATATATAGATGTTTCAAGCACGTCCATGCAATGTTATATTTTTGGCCTTGCCTGGAATCAAACACCAAACTATTATCTTTTACTTTTTGTTTACGTGCTTTGCACTTTAATACTGTCCGGGATGTTCACATATTTAGATTATTGAGATAAGGAAGAAGGCAAAATTATAAAGAGGTTAGTTTTCATGTTCCTTGTAAAATAAATTGGGGTTTAATATAATTTATATATATATATATCATCGTAAATAGAGTATAAAATAATATTTACTGCCATATAATAGTATCTTATTCATCAGGTAATTAATCAATCAAAATATTCTAAAAGATTAGTTCATAACACAATGGAAAATTCTCTTAAATGTTTAACCCTGGTCTAGACAATGCCATGTTGATTCAGCCAACCTCAAGATATAGAACAATATAACGCTTGAAACGAAATTCTACTTTATAAATGATGTAAGACATGGATGAGGTGACTTGTATAACACAGGGGAGATATCAAATGTTCACGTTTTGTTTTGCTCAGGGCGTCGGGATGCCTCGTTAGTAGAATAGGGACTCTGTGCCAAAAAGATCAAAGAAAAAGAATTGGTTTACCTTTTTGTCTTTCGTCCTTGCTTAGCATTAATTCTTAAAGACTTTGTTTGGATTAAATATGTCTGTATTTTTATGAGAAAATGTTTATCACTGCCATATTAATGTGTTATACCTTTCCTTTACAGGTATATGGAAGATCAATCAATGCCAATGAGATTTAAATATGTTCTTTTATTTCACATCCTACATCGCTTCTCAGACTATCTGCCTTTTATATAAATAGGCATGAGAAAGGTAGAATTTAAAAGGTGTACCTGAGTTTTCGTAGAGAGAGGGAAGGAAAACCTTATAGATAAACGCTTAGTTCACCTAGTCGGGATTCAAACAAAAGAAGACAAGATGAATATGAAGCCTTAGTCCATGGGTCCACTGGTATGGTTAAGATGTTACTTATGATTTGATTATTTCAATTAAATGCGTCACTAACGTATGCCTATCATATTGATTGCCATGTTGCAAAGTTTCATGTGATGTTACTTTTTATGTGAATCTAGACGTTTAGTCGATAATTAACTTTAGCCTTTGTTGTTTGTTTTATTAATGTAATGTTTTTATCAAGTCTCGTAGATTTTGGTGGGCAGGACACGCAGTGCGAATGGGAGAATATAAAACCATGTTCAGGATAATAGTAGAATGGAACTGAAAGAGATAGTGTGTAGTGAGGTGGAATGGAAAGAACTAGCTCAAGATAGGGATAGGTGGCATACTTTTGTAGGTGCGGCAAGGAATTTCGAGTTTATAAGGGCAGAGAAAGTAAGTACAGTAGCCCCATGGCTTATTTGGTGCTGACTGACAGCTCACAGCTGACAGCTGACGGCTTTGAAAAGCTACCAGACCAAATTATGTATCCCTACGCCGAACCATGTGATCTGCAACAAACATGTGTTTAGCAGCTGTCACTTCTGACAGTCAAAATTTAGGTATATACCTAAATGTTGACTGTCAGAAGTCAGCTGTGAACTGTAAGTCAGCACCAAAGAAGCCATGGGGCTACTGTAAGTGCGTATATCTTGAACAAGTAGTGAGACATGATGCTAAAAAAAACTATAAGTACCAAAATTCGCTTACGTAAACTCCTGATACGTTCGACTAAGAAATGCGTGGCACTCAAAACAATGTCAGGTTAGCACTCTAGTTCGAGTGCAGGCGGCATTATTGTTAGCGCATGGTGACAAGAGTGCAACATATGGTCACTGACGGAACTACACATGTAACGCGGATGAGAACAGAGTAATACGCAAACGAATGTGCATGGATGCGTCACTAACACCAGCATAACAATTTAATGACTACTTCACGAAGTTCATTTAAAAAATATACTTAGCTCGCAGGCAGCACAATAATATCTGAACTGTGAGCCGTAGTTTTCCGACCCCTGCTCTAAGCCAGTCATGTCAAACTTCCGGTCCACGGCCCTCATGATGTATCAACATACGATATATCCCGATTATTTTCCTACAAAATGGTGAAATACAACACTTGGAAATGTTATGCCATGTCACGTTAGATTTTGTAAAAAAAATTAAAGGCTTTCACAGTTGGGAAATTTTATTTAAAAAAATACTTGATTGACATGTCAAAAGTTCATGAGATAACTGAAAGTCTTATTTATTTATATCTTAATTATGTGTTTGTAATAAACAGGTACTAAAATGTGGAGCCATTTATACTTAGCAATATGACTATTATTATTATTATTATTATTATTATTATTATTATTATTATTATTATTATTATATTTTCAATGTTGACCTTATGATCAAACGAGTTTGATTTGCGTGATTTTTTTTCGTCAAACAGAAGAATAAAATTTAAAATCATTTTAGGATTATTTTTAAAATACTGGATACAAAAAATATACGGGACAATACCACAAATTACGGAGTAAATCTTAACCCTACCTGCAAGAGAGAGCAAACAAATGGCGAATTGAGTCGTTAATATTATCTTCACATCCAAACGTACCATGACTCGTATCCATATTAAATCTATTTAGGGTGTTAGTTTTACGAAAGGCTGGAATGCCAGTTACTAGGATGTCGAATATTGATTATAGGCTGGTTGACTTGTATTTTTATTTTTACTACCCGTTCGGATTAAACGCCTATATACTAGTTACGCTAATGGTTTTAAGGGATTAGGAAGGTTACATTCAGAGGAAGTGTACCCAAATTTTATGTATAGGGAGAGTGGAAAAATATTTATTAATACCAACTTAATTGCACTCAACCTGGATCGAACCCAGATCTACCTGACTTTAGCAGTCTAGTCTAACAAGAGAGTAGTGCGTTAGACTATAAAGCCACTGAAGCAGGTATTGATTTGTATCTCTCCAAATAAAATGTATCAATGATCTTCCCATTTTATCTCCACACTAATGCGGGTTCACTTCTTCTAAGCTACCTTCCTTAACACATAACCCTTAAGTGAGGATGCAGGGAACGCGAGAAAAGTCCAGAATTTTAGCAGATGTTATAGAAAAACTTTTTTTAGGCCAAAATAAATCAAATATTTATCCCGTAGAGACATAAAAGTTCAATTTTCTTCACATGGTGATGTCAACAGTTGTTGAATATTTGTTATGAACATAACTGCATTCATTAAGTAAATTTTTGTTTTTAAATTAAGAGAAAAAGTTGATATTAAATTCCAGGACACCCTTGGCAGATATTCCAAAACTGTTGATAGCACCATGTGAAGAAAATTAAACTCTATGTTTGTACTGAAGCAATATTTGATTTTTTTTTACTAAAAATAAATATTATAAAAAATTGCAAAAACATTGACCTTTAATCCCGTTCCTTGCATTCCCAACTTAAATTAAGCCGTTAATGACCGTCGTGTAAAATGTGATAGTTAAAAAGCATAACAAAAAGCTAGTTATGGGAAACTAAGGAACTTAAAATAATTTGTTACCCCTTTAAATAAGCTGCCTACTTGGTGAATTCGAAGTTATTTTGCGAAGCTCTTAACTTAAAGCATCTTAACTTGACACACTTAAGTAACCAATGCACTATCACGCTTTGATCCCAATGTACGAAATATAAATAGAAGGAAAAAAATGAGCAGTTCATCTTGTGAGGCCTCTATTTTACAGGATGATATTTCCCCTCTTTTTCTGACGAGTATACACGCTCTCATTCTACTATTTGTGTCTGGACCGCATTGACTTGAATTTTAAAAATTATTTTTTATTTTATACTATTCTCAATAGACATATCCTTCCACGGACTTCTTTATTCCACGCCCTTGCAGTAAGATTCCTACGGCCCATTTATTTTATGAATAAGCCAAATAGCCTGAGTTGTATACGATGTATATAAAAAAAATGCATTTAAAAACAGCACCAAAATTCAAAATATATTATTTTGAAAGTGTAAGATTATTTTATTCAATTTTTTTCTGTTCCAATACTATATCTTTAAAACTCTCGGAATTAAACGTAAAACCACATTAACATAGGAAATACTATCTTGACTTGCCATTACGTCAAAAGTAGGCATCGTCTTTAAAAGATAAGTCAGGGGTTAACTAGAGGAGACAAAGTATCCTTACTTTTTTATTTTTTCAAATGACCAGTCTGTTCCGTCTACTATTTCACTCGCTAGAGCTGAAGATTAGCGTACACAATATCGTTAGGTGATGCATCATTAGTGATACAATTCCGAAGTCAGATTCATCCAAGGAATGACACTTCACCACGTCTGTACACACAACGCTATCAGTGATGCATATTCAACACCTTCTCTTTAATTAAAAACGGCATCTTAGCAGCAGCAAATATTGTTCTTGGAATATTTAGGGGCAAATTAAAACGCATAAAACGTGGTCGAAAGTTTTGGGTTCGTGATTGAATGAAAAAAAGAGACAAGTCTGGTGAATCAAATACACTATTAAAATATATACTTATATAAGATGGCCCTACTTATTTAATTAATTTGAGATTCATAAATTTTCAACCTGTTTTATTGAGAACAAATGAAGAAGCTATTCAAATAAAAGATAACTACCCTTATAAAGCCATGGTTATAGCATGTGTGTAGTGAAGTGCTGCTTATGGGGTGAATATTTATGTTCAATGAGTTAATTCTCTTATATTTAAGATATATTTATATATAATAAAATTATGTTATAACCTGGTTAAGTGTAAGAATAGGTGATGCATCTTAACTTCACCAAAATAAATAAATAAAAATATCATTGAAACTATTTTTTTTTTTTTCAGTAAAGATTATGTCTCACTGTGATTAAATATTTAGCCAACCAACATCCCACAGTGATGCTCAATGGTGACATGAAGACACATAATTCACTTTCCCGTATATTTTCAAGATATCACAGAGTCGACATTCGATGATGCGTTACCTATGATACACCACTCCTTAGTGGTATCGTGTACATGGGTATTTAGGGAAAGCCCCTTTATAACCATAGTCTCTCCTACTAATATATTTAAGACTACATCACTGCACCAGTGAGCTAATTTTCAGCCTGTACCTGTCGTAACTCGATCGTCTGGTTGACTAGAAGTGGTTGTCCTCAACGAGTTCATGGTCAGCGACCGTGAAAATTAAGTGGCTTAGTGCCACCATTCCCTCCCCTTAAGTTCCGCCAATAAGGTAACTCCGAAGTAGACCAGTTTCCAAGTTGTGGCTGGTTACCTGATCTCCTTGAAACACTAGGCTGGTGGGACGGATTGAATAACACGCCATTTTATCGTGGTTCTACGAATAAACCCTAGTCTATTTTGTTTTAACATAAATTAAAGTTGAATAGTGTTCGAAGGGTATAAGGCAGTTTTTTTCAACCTAGGGGTCACGACCCCCTTTAGAGTCGCGCCGTATTTCGGGTGGATTCACAATGATTGTTGGAGTTAGATATCTATATCTATTATAAGATTCAAAATTAAAATATAAATTTAATTGGTTAAAATTGTAAAATTATATATATATATATATATATAAATACCTAGGTTCCTTTGACTATACAATTCCTTACAGTTGCCTTCTGACTTAGTTTATTTTATCAATCACATGTTTGGCTGAGTGACGCTGTTGAGCTCACCTCCAAAATACCGAGTTCTATCGGCCGTTGTCACCAGTTTTACAAAGTTTTACTGTTCTGCTCTAGTGACCCTTGCTACAAGTTTTAGTAGGTCTCGCTGCTCTAATGAGCTTTGTCACCAATTTTACCCAGTTGCGCTTCTATAGTGACATTTGTCGCCAGTTTTATCTCGTTTGCCATTATAATCAATTTTTGTCATAAATGTTGCTACGTTTCACTGCTCTGATGAGAATTATCAACAGATTTACCATTAGACAGTGTTTCTCAAAGTGTGGTCCACGGTGGCTTTTCAAGTAGGCCACAGGATTAAAGGAAGTTTAGAAATAATAATGAATTAAAGAATTTTGATTACATATAATACAACAATTTGAAATATATAAGCTTAAATAAGAAATATCCATACTATGTTATATTTCTTTACTCGGAAGACACAAGTCAAATAGTAAAGGAAGTGTTTACCATCCTTAAGTCAACTAATCTGAACAATATCTTTTTAGCACCGCGTATTAATACCCGTTCAGGTTATAATTTTATGCACTAAATATGCTAATCGTCTTAGAAATTAGGAAGGTTACATTTAAAGAAAGTGTACCCACATTTGCATTTATGGCGTGTAAAACAATTTTGGAATAACCAACCAATACCAGTACACCCGACCATGACTCGAACCTCGCTCTCCCCGTCATCGGCAGTCTAGTCTACTGTGAGAGTAGCATGTTAGAACATGCGGTCACCGAATCGAGTATCTAAACAATTATTTATCTAAATTTATAAGGTTCTGTTAAAAATAATCACACAACTATTACTTACTAATTACTGGTAGTTATATATTTTCTTTCAACATTTAATTTAATAAATTAATTTTTGTCTTTTTTTTTATAGTTCTAAAATGGAATCGCCTAAAAATAATGTTTTACCCACATAATGTTTGACGCCAAAGCCTTCTACTCCCAGGGTAGTGGTCCTCTATCACCCAAAACTTTCAGAAACATTCCTTAGAGGATTCAAACCCGTTTTACTATAATTGCGTGTTTGCAGTGTAGTTGACCTCGCGTATTGTAACACTACTGCCATTACATAAAGTGATGAGACCACTTGATGTGTCGCCAAGCTTTGTGGGAATGAAACATTTCCACGTCGTCATATTCCATGCGGCCTTGTGTAAAAAAAAACTTGTAGAGCGCTCGTGGATAGAAGTTTGGCTAACAACCAGTGCTATGAACCACAAAATGGTGCAGCTATTCCAGGTCTGGGCAAATTTTTTATGACTAGAGGACCACGTTAATAATTTAAATATAATTACGTGCTACCAATTAAAATACGATTTTTCTGTAGACGCTATTTGTTATAAGAAAAAAGGAAATTAGATGGACAACAATAAGATGGTTAAACAAAATAAAAAACTATTAAGCTATGTATATTAATAAAAGTCTAATAGTATACATATTTACGTAAATCTGTTAAGAGAATATTTATTACTCCTAATAAGATAGAACGCTGAAATTTGGTGAAGTTGTAGATAAACTACTCAAGTGGTGTGCAAAACTTTCAAAATTGAAAACTGACCAAAAATAAAAATAAAAATTATTTAATTATTTTAATTAGTAGACATTTTATTTGCACTTTAAAATAAAGGTGAAACTAGGATAGAAATTTAAATGTCAAATCAAAATAGAAATTGCATATTATAATAAAGTAACTTGTTTTTATAGTTTGTTTGTTGCCTAATAAATCTGGAACAGTTTGAATTATTGCAATGCAGTTTTATTTATTTGGTAGGAAATTTATCAGGCAGGCTTTAGCATAGATTTCACTAAGCTAATACCTCGTCGAGTTAATTAATAAGCTCCAATGCTTTAAATGCCGGTAAATATTCCACCAATTTGAAGCTCACCAAGGAGAAATAACAAATTTCAAAGCAAGAAGAAACGTTAGGGTGTATTTCAACTTTAAATCTAAAGTCTAATTAACCCTTTTGCTGCGTATTTAATTTTTACTTCTAATCTTCAGAAATGCTAATTATAGGTCAAAAATTCAAAATCTGAAAATTTGCATCATGATTATGATTAAATAATGTGATTTTCAATCATCATTAATATGAAATTTAGCACCACGTTGTCTATAAATCGCATAATAATATATATTCTATATCGATACAATTTTATACGTCATATATTATTTATGTCACATTTTACCCAAATTCAATGTTATTCTGCTATAAGAACCATTCTTTATTTTACTTGCAACCCACAATAGTGTCAAACTAATTGCTAAGTAAGGATTTGACAGGCCTAATATGGGCCAAATGTAATAAAAAGAAAATTTTTGAAAGTTAGATTACATCAACAAAACTTGAACAATTTTGTGCTACATTGGTGCTTTTCTCAGTGTAGTGTAGTCTATAAAATCATATATTTGTCTTAGGCATGATTTCAAAATAGGAAATAGGTCAAGAACAAAAATAAAATAACAATCCATCATTAATCCCTCAACAATGTTTTCCACCACATAAATATTGCACGTGTGCTACAAGTAATTAAATGCGGAAGTAAACAAGCACTACTACTGTTATGATCTAGCAGCTGGTAACTGACAGTTCTCGAAAATAAAAACCAGATGTCAGAGGCGCACGTGCATGCTAGTATGAAAAATAAAGCGTTCTAACACTCTTGTGGCTATTTCCGACTGTTGCAGCAAGGGTAGATAAAGTTTACATGTCGTAGGGTAAAGTCGATTTCCGCAGTCAATGGCTATAATGCTTAGATCGGATTTATCCGATTAATGCAGTAAAAGTTAAACTAAAAATAACTCATAGGACTGTAGAAACTAATCTTCTAATTTGTCAAAATAGAAGCGTGTTTTTATCTACTGAAATATAAATCAGTGTTTAACCAACACATAATAGACTAGTATTTACTTTTATAATTAAAAAACTCATTAATTTGATAAATATGGACAGTGTTTTTAGAAGAGTTTTATATACACTGTGGAGTGGCAAAAGCCATGGTCGATACATGCATCTACTGTTATGACTTAAGGATAAAATCAAATACAACGCTGTAGATTCTCTGATGAGTTTAGAGATTCTGGATTCAAACATCAACGCATATTTTTTTAAGCACCGCCTCCTACTAACCGTTCTGATTAAACGCTTGACCCACAACTTTACATGTAAGTGTAACCAAACATATTGTACACGGCCCATACGGACTTTAGAATCGATCGTATCTATGCATGAAGCAAAAAAAAAAATCCAAGGTGCTTTCAAATAACTAGGTCGATGGGCATGGCAGTCATCCCAAACACGTAGACAGCATCCCGACGATGAGCGCTCAGCCACAATCCGTTCTGGAGCGTTGGAGAGATACAATTGGTGGGTGGTCCCTCACAACCACGTCCTGTTGAGAGTTTTATTCCCACATTCATGTAGAGCTGTGCAGTTTCATCGAATCCATTAAGAATATATGTAAGTAAATCAATAAGGGCAGTAATCAAGCCACGTTTGGTATTAACTTGAACAATGAGGTGGGGCAATTTCAGTTGGGATTGTTAAGGCAGGGTTCCTTCAGTATTTGTAGAAAAATTCTCCCAGACTTTTCTCTGACTTTCCCTTACTACTTTCCAAAGTTCCCTGACCAACTTCTCATAAAATTTCCAATATAATTTCATGGTACTATTCATGTGGAAATATTAATTTAATTACATTTATTTCGGCCTCCTCCTCCCCTACAATCGACCTCTCATGGAAGAGTAAGAAAGCAGACATCTTGCCAATCAGTTCAGGGAGAATGATGGAAAAATATCAAAATATATCAAACCCTATCAAAAAGGAAAGGCTGAAATCCATCTTCAATTGTTTTGCAGAAAGCTAGTTTACACTTCAGGAATGGATCCCAGGCTGCTCTTTTCAGTATTCCTACAGGTTTTGATTTAGGAAGCTTTTCTCCTTTGAGAAACTTCTCAACGTAGTCCCAAATTTGTAGTGCTCTTTGAAAGCACGTTGCATTCTCTAACCACTGCACACCACAGAACTTCAAAGGAAAAGTTGTCCACCCTGTTAACTGGGTAAACAATGCTCGATGAGCTGTAGAGTCAGTGAACAGGTAGTACGTGTGACACAATAAGCAATGTATATCCCAATTGACAGGTTCCACTCCTGTTCTCAAGGAACCATAAACAACATGAAGCTCACATGTCCCCAGATTTATCAAAATACACACTTCAATGTCTGTGACAGATTTGATGTGTTCCTGAAGAAGTGTTATAAACTTTAAATTGACATTTGGGCCATCCAATGACACTTGTATCGACTTAGAGACTGAAAGAGGAGAGATACCATCCAAGAAATGCTTCAGTAATTCTTCAGCGGTGCTTCTATCGAAAAAAAAACATTGTTCAAGCAATGACTGACAACTTTATGATTTTCCTTGTCTCAGAATCTGATTACAATGTCCATTCGCCCTCTTTGAATAACTTTATTCAATGCCTCATCAAAACAAATTACAAAGTTGCTACATGATTTTAGGTGGTCCAGTATATTGTTATGAAAGAATGGAGCCAAGCCATGCACAATGAAATATGCAGCCTTGTCTCCACCAAAAGTAAAGGCACTGGCAATGGAACATTCGAGAAACGTCAACTGAAAAATTGTACTTAAATTATTGCACGAATTGAAATACATTTTATTGTCAACCACTTGCAAACCCAAATGACTTCCGCATTATTTATATTATCTTTCATAACAAAAGTGTTATGGTTTATTCGAGCCACTACACTACTTTCACTTTGGGCAACACCTTCCTTCTGCGGCTTTACAATTTTCGATGAAACTGAGGTGTGACATGAATTGTCATTTTCCTGACTTTCCATGACTCTCCCTGACTTTCCAGACCGTAGGAACCCTGTAAGGGTGTTATGCATGTAGGTGTCCATCTCAAGAATGGACGTGTCTATTCTACAAGCTATGTCCCTGACGTCATGAACAACTCATGTGACATAACAATAACAACCTTCTTTAAACGATATGCTTAAGATCCCTTTGTTAAGACTCTAATGTAAAATGAGATTGAGTCATATATTGTTTGGAAAATTAAGAAACTCTAGTGCCGAAAGAAAGGTGTTTAGCTTAACTTCTTTAAATTATTAATATCTAGAGTTTGTGTATTATGTGGTGCAGTTCTATTAAGTTGGTATGGAGGAGAACACCATTTAAGGTAAATGTGTTTGCAGTTATTTAGAGAAAAAAACTTTGTGGCTAAATTAATTACAATATCGATTCAGTAAATAAGTTTAGTTTTATTCATATAATGAACCCAACAGTACTTGCAAATTTCTCATGGGCATTGCGGAATATGACCAGGACTTTCTCTATCTCTCTATCTTTATTTGTTCAAATGCCAGTACGCTTGTGAGAAATATTCAATAATTGTAGAAAATTAAAATAAACTTATCTACTAAAGCAGTGTTTTATTTATTTTGGATTAAAATATTTTTTATATAAAACTTTTAAAAATACGAAGCTTAACATCCCACCTCTCCCCATTTTGAAACCATTATTTATAGCAAGCATGCAGGGTCTATGAACTGCGTGGAAGCATGCTGAGTACAGCTTCAAACTTTTTCATAATCGATATCCAGACAACTTTTGAAGTATTTCTAGGTCCAAGTCCTTATATTGTTATTTTTAATGTGCCTGGGTTACATCAATCGTAGCACAGTAGTGGAAGTATTAGCCAGTACTAATGTACCGTTGCCCAGGGGACTTCCAAATGAACTAATCGTACATCTTTCCGTGGAGGTTCTTTCTATGTCCCGATTAGATGAGAGGATGATGCAATGAATATGACGGGGTGGAACCAATGAAGATCTTAACCTAACTTAAGCCTAATCAACCAAACCCTTGCTACCATGGGAGCTATGCTATTTCAAGAAAAATCACCTGGCACCAGCCGGGAATTGAGCCCAGGACCTCTAGGTCAGCAGCCACGGGCTCGAACCACTATACCAAGAGACTGATTCCTATTGTGTTTAGTTAGTTCTTTCTTGGAAAATATTGAGTAAGTTAGTATCTCTTTTTTTTAATTGCTAAGTATTTTTACTAAAGCCTGGACTTATATTTATTTTTATTTATTTAGCTAATTTATAGTTTCCTGGCTTCTATGCATTGTTCTATTTTTATTGTCTGAACATAATAATAAAACCTTATTTTCTTATATTGTTAATTATTTTAATTTGTTAAATTATTCGTTTAACAAAAACAGCACAAAAGATATAGAATGGATAGGAGTCAATGAAATGGCTAGCTTTTGTTTCGATTCAACTATCATGTTTTTTCGGAAAAGCGATTGGTCAGTAAGCCTCTATATTTTCTTATATTTTGGTGAAAAAAAAGTATATTGGAAAATAAATGTTTAGTAAGTCCTTTTCCTACACAACTAGATTCTTCACTTTCCATGATACACTACATTACTTGATTGATCACAATAAAACTGGATAGCTATACAACGTGTATCTAAAACATTGCATCAAACTTTGGCAGGCTATTCCTTGGGTGAAAATAGAATAATTCACATCAGCAACCTAGGGTCCATCTTAAATATTAAGAGTGGTATACTACCCTAAAGATAGAGCTAAAAACGACTTTTGTATGAAATATTATGAAAACTGCTTAGGGTATTACATTGAATATTTATATACTACTTATTGAAACGTTGATCATTAGTCATTTAAATGTGCTGTTACCGTTACCCACCCCCATCATGTAAAACAGGGGGGTTGTAACAGATTTTTCTGCAATAAAACATGTCAGAGTAAGTATTACCAATTTTGACCTAAGATTACAAAATATGGAGTAAAATTTAACAAAAAGGGTGTCTTGGAGAAACTGTTTAGCTTTCCCCGTTTTCCGAGATAATCACACAAGTTTGAGCTCAGAGACAAGTGTAAATGCCTGCCAGGAAAGCAGCCAGAATTGCAGTGTTACTTCGCACTGCAATCGCTTAACCATTTTTACCAGCACGTGTGACTATGTATCACGTACATTTGGTAAACAAGGTTGGTTTGTGTGTTATGATAGAGTAACTCAGATACTTTACTTTCTTCATAAGCTCCGATGTGTTGCTATTTATTACATTATTGAGTTATGCCTACACAATTCACACTTGGGTGGGATTTTATTCATTACACTCACTGGAGTATTGAAAGATATAATTAAGAAATACAAGTTGTAGTTATTGCATGTTTTAGTTCCTAGCTTCAAAAGCAGATTCATAGCAAGTGTTCAAAATGACGGCCCCTAACATCATTGCAATAATTGAGGTGACGTATCAATGACTGGCGTACATTTTCGAAAAAACGTGGTGTTTCTTGAACCTCATCACATGTAACACCTATCCTGTCTAGCAGATCTTCTTCAGATTAAACGGCTGTCTCGTACACCAAAGCTTTGACAAAGCCCCACAGAAAGAAGTCTAACGGAATAATGTCAGAAGAGAGTGGTGGCCACGCAGTAGGCCCACCTCTTATTATCTATCGGGCAGAAAATGTAGTGTTGAGGTAGTCACGCACAGCTCTTGTGAAATGAGGTGGGCCACCGTCGTGTTGTAGCCACATACGTTGTCAAACGGATAGTGGTACATTCTAGAGGAACTGTGGCAATGTAAATGTCAGAAATCGGCAGTAATGTGGCCAGTCAAGCGTTGTGGCATCAGGTAAGGGCCAATGAGATGTTTACCCACAATGCCCACCCAGATGTTTGACAGAAAATCTATGCTGGTTACCCATGATGACAGTTGCATAAGGGTTCACGTCATTCCAAATGTGACTATTTGTACTACTAAAATATCCGTCTTTGGTAAATGTTGCCTCATCGGAAAACAAGACTATAGTGGAGAAATCAGGATCCACTCCGCACTGCTGCAGAAACCAGTTGGAGAAATCATGCCGAGGAGCATAATCTGCTGGTCCCAATGCCTGCACCTTTCGCATGGAGTACGGATGCAGCAGCTGATCATGCATGACACGCCATACTGTGGAATGGGACACATTAATTCGGTGTTCAATGGTAAGTGTGCTTGTTGACGCGTTATCGTCCACAGAATTCTGTATCTCTTCTTCGACAATTGGAGTGCGAACATTCCTCGGGTGACCAGGTCCCCCTCGTAGCTGAAATGTACCTGTTTCACGAAGTCACTGAGTGACATCGGTGAAGGTCCGGTGATAGGGTTGACGTCGCACAGGACATCTGTCGTGGTACAACCGTGCAGCTGCTCTTGCATTTCCTTTAGCTTCACCATACAGCATGACCATGTCTGTCATTACTGCGTTTGTGTACTTTGCCATTTTACTAGTAATGCGCGCAACATGCAGTGAATTCGTGTAGACTGATGCAGTCTGCTCATGGAGGGAGGAGAAGATAGTGATAATCAGAGTGGGGTAAAGGAGGGGTGAAGCAACACAGCTATAATGGCTAGGAATTAACACTTGTCTTTGATATCAAACATTCATGACTATCTCAGAAACGGGGAAAGCTAGACAGTTTCTCCTAGACACCTTTTTTTGTTAATTTTTAGTCCATGTTTTTTAATCTTAAGTCAAAATTGGTAATACTTACTCTGACATATTTTATAGCAGAAAAGAGTATTACAACCCCCTCTTTTTTACATGATGGGGGTGGGTAACGGTAACAGCACACTTAGTTTATTAATGATCAAGGTTTCAATATTTAGTATACAAAGATTCGTTGTAATATCCTAAGCAGTTTTCATAATATCTCACACAACAGTCGTTTTTGGCTCTATCTTTAGGGGTGTATACCGCCCTTAATATTTAAGATGGACCCTAGGTTGCTGATGTGAATTATTTTATTTTCACACAAGGAATAGCCTGCCAAAGTTTGATGCAATGTTTTAGATACACGTTGTATAACTCAAAGTTGCATTAAAGAAACGGTTATAAGATAAAAAAAAAAACTTACAAACATTTATTTTTTATTTAAAATAGAGTTGAAAAATTACATCTGGAAACCCCAGACATTTCTTACAGAGTACCAAAGTTCTACAACTAGGCTATTTAAATTCGTCTCTTGTTTGGAGTCACTCTTCACTGATAATTTAGAAGATTGTCACGCTGACTAAGGTCCCAGGCTTAGTTTCCATTTCCAGATGTAACTATATTTAAATTAATTCAGGTAACTTAAAGCTTGTCAGTACCAAATTGTGGTCAACGTTGATAATATGCTAATATACTATTATATTAGTATTATGTTAGGCATTGATAGGCCTACTATTTAATAAAAGTGATAGCTATAAATCACACAATGTATGAATTTATGAAAGTAGTTTTGATGAACTTTAGTGAATAATAAATCCAGTTCCCTCTTTGTATTTCTGCTCACCATGGTTTTCTAGCTAACTTAACCTCCTTCTGTACGTTGGTGAGCATTTTTCCACCACGTCTTAATACAATTCCGGGCTACATGTATCAAGATAATGCTAACAGGGAAGGGATGAGGAAGACTAAATTTACATGCACTTTTGTAGAGAGGAGTGTGAAACTATTTAGGAAAAACACCCTCATTACATCCAGGATTCAAACCCCGCCTTCTAATTACCAAATAAATATATAAAATACGTTCTGATACTGATATCTATTCCATCTATGTACCCACTGACGGAGGTAGTGACTTATAAAGGTTCCATTTGATTCCATAATCTAAATAACACTTGGTGTTCACAGTGATGAACGGTGAACAACTAACCCATTTGTCTCCAAGAGCTCTTTCAACCAATTGTGAATGTATTCTCAGGGATGTCATAATCTAAATAACACTTGGTGTTCACAGTGGTGAATGGTGAACAACTAACCCATTTGTCTCCAAGAGCTCTTTCAACCAATTGTGAATGTATTCTCAGGGATGTCATAATCTAAATAACACTTGGTGTTCACAGTGGTGAATGGTGAACAACTAACCCATTTGTCTCCAAGAGCTCTTTCAACCAATTGTGAATGTATTCTCAGGGATGGTAAATATTTGTCTCCTTTAAGTTGTGATGGAAGGCGCTGAGAGGACAATACAATGGAGTTTTTTTTCAGTTTTTATTTCAAAACATCTTTTTAGCCAAAATAAATGAATATTGATCCAGTATACACATATAATTAAATGTTCTTCACATAGTGACCTTAAAATTTCTTGAATATCTGTCAAGGGTGTTCTAGAATTTGATGACTTTTTTTCTCTTAATTTAAAAAGTTTGTCATCTAATGGTGCAATGCTCATTAGTCATGACAGATATTCAGCCACTGTTGATATCACCACGCGAAGAAAATTAAACTCTTATGTTTGTACTGGAGCAATATTTGATTTATTTTAGTCAAAAAAAAAAGTTTTGCCATGAAAACTGCAATAATGCTTGGTTTTTCTCGCGTTCTCTCCCATCCCTCCTTAAAGCAGGCATGTCAAACTTGCGGCCCGATCCATTATTATGTGAGACACCGCGGACCTTTTGTTGAACCAATATGATATGTGGTCTGATGCATGTGGCCCGATACATAATTTTAGAAACCTTGTAGAAATACACCATTTCAGAATTGTTCATTATTTGTGGAAATCTATCAAATAAGGTTGGTGTACCAAATTTGTTACACTTTAGCTACTCACTAGAGATTGATTTTTTAAATGGTTAAATTGGTGCACTAAATGTGTGCAATGTTTGGCAGCACGTAAGTTTGTAAACAGTTGTTTCTTTTAATAGACTAGACTGCCATTGATAGGTAAATTTGGGCTCAAATCCCGGTCGGGTGGACTGAGAATGTTATTTTTCTATGGATTTCCACTCTCCCTTTAAGAAAATGTGGGCGCACTTCCTCTAAGATCAATCTTCCTCTTCACTGACACATTAGCGGAAATAGTACATATGTGTAAGCTATAGCCCGAGTGGGTAGTAACTCACGGTGATAAAAAAAATTGTATTTACTCTTATGAAACGGAATCAACACTAGAGAGAGCTCAGCTTTCAGACAAGCGCGGATTCAGGAGGGCCAGTTGACCCCCCCTGTGAAAGTTAGAAAATTTATACAAAAATAAATGAAAGTTCAAATTTTAGAAAGAAAATACAACACAGATAAACTATACACTTTTTTAATTGTTTACGTGCATTATTGGTCCATGATTAATCAATGTTCGATATGACTCACACAAGTGTGGAAAAAATATTCGTTTTTATATACGAATATTTGTCGTGCATAGCGAGTAACGAACATTGTTCAACATAGAGACGGTATACTAGCACACATCAAAGAAGACTAATAATCGCCTGAGAGCAGTTCATCCATGAATACCGAGTATAGAGTGTGTGTGGACAACAGGAGCGGCGGAACTGTGGAGGACTCTGATCCCCTGGAAATAAGTTGCCCCTGTATTGAATAAATTCCCCCTTGATATATTTCAAATCCTCTGATATCGAATATGAAGCTGAAAGATGGCCTTAAATCAAACTCCAAATGACTTATAGATGCATTCTATTGTTAGAAATTTTCCGAAGAAGACCACTTCAAATAACTACTAGACTAGAGGCATCTAACTGTCACAAAATGTTGAGGGAGGAAAGTTCTAAATAGCTTCTAGATGCATGTCATTTTGAAGAATTCTCAAGCGAGGACCTCCCCAAATAGCCTGGTTTCTGAAATAATTTAATTTTCAAAACTTTTTTTGGTAGAAGACCACTTCAAAGATTATTTTCTAGATGTATCTAATTATCGTAAGAAATTAAGGTGAGAATCATTCTAAATAGCTTTGAGGGGCATCCAAATTTCAAAAATGTCTTTATGTTGAACAGTTTAAATGGCTTAATTTAAAAAAATCGAGGCGAAGACTACTCATAGCTTCTAGAATGAAAAATTATTCAAAAAATTGTTGAAAGAGGGCCACTCCAAATCATTTATAAATACTATCTGGTTTTAAAAAATTGGAGAGGATGACCACGGTTTAAAACATATATAAGATCAAATGTGAATGAGAAACTATTAAATGGCTTTAAACAGAAATTTCACATTGTAAATAACTATGTTATTTATAATCATGACACCCTATGAAAATGATATAGATCCGCCCCTGTCGTTACAGACACACATTTATCATCAATTATGTGAGTGACTTCAACACAAAATTTAATGCCTAGCACTCAAACTCTAGATGCAAATTAAATTTTTCATAATTCTGGGCAAAAAAAATAGTCAGCCTTAAAATTTTATTTCGTTTTAGCTTTAACTTTATAGTTATAATAATTTTAAAATAGAGTTTTTTAAAACTTAATTATTTGAGGTATTTAACGGTTCTCTTTCCGAACCGACTTATTATATCGGCATATGAGAATTTCTATGAGCGAGAGTGAAAGAGCCTATCAATTTTGCCGTACTCTCCAGATTTATCGAAGAAAGATGTGCTACGTATTTTTATCGCTCAAGAAAAGTCCATAGACCCCGGATGGGTTTGAACCCACGAACAATGGGTCTATCGGACACTTGACCCCGAGGATTTTTTTTTTAAACTTAAGACAGTGACAATATTAAATTTTATAATATGTGGCCATTGTGTTCAAACGAGTTTGAGTTGAGCTTTAAAGTAACCGTCAGATACTGTCTTTCTCAGGGCACCTTTCAAAGGGGAAACTTAGCAGCGCTTCCGTTTGCAAATACTGGAGATACATAGCCACAGTAAATTAGCACTGCCTCTGGTCTGAGTAGTTGACCTCACTGCTAGTGGCGGCAACAAAAAGTGGCGCTGTTAAGTGGTCCCTTCTGAAGGGGCTCGTGAGATATTTATTTATTCTAAGCACCCCGTTTTGCTAACCGTTCAGGTTATAGGCCTGTGTACAATTTTACTGGCTTAGGAAGGTTTAATTGAGAGGAAATGCAGCTGCATTTTCATGGAAGGAGAGAGGAAAACTATTTATGAAATCCTTCCTCAGTGCACCCGACCGGGATCGAGCCCCGATCTCCTCGTCTTCGGCAGTCTAGTCCAACACGAGAGTAGCACATTAGACCACGTCCCAAGGTATTTTTTCTATCACCACGTCCTACCACCTGTTCAGGTTATACACAACTATGATAACTACTCTAATGGTGTAGGGATGAGGATGGAAGCATTTTACAGGTACTATAACCACATTTGCGGGGAAGGAGGTTATGAAACTATTTAAGAAAAAAACACTTTCAGTAGACCCAACCAGGATTCGAGCCCTGATCTCCCTGTCTTCGGCAGGTCAGTCTAACACTAGAGTGACGCCTTAGTGTGTTCGGCCACTGATGTGGTCCCCAAGGTGTTGATTTACAAGAATCACTTTTCTTCTTCACGCCCGCCAACCTACCTTCTCTTTTAAGCACGCCTTGGGAAAAAAACGTGCGTGCTTAAAATTATAGACCGATCGGACTGACGTGCATAGAAAAAAAAACCGGCCATCATCTTTGAAAGCATTATTTTTTTTTTTAACTCGTGCCTGTTAGCAACGCGGACAAAGGTATTGAGCTCGTTTTGGTTGGTTTTCTGGTGACCTGGAAACAGGTGCGGATCTAGATCATTTTAATAGGGGGGTCAAAATAATTATAAATAGCAAAGTAACCTACAATGTTAGATTTCTTTTTAAAGCCATTTATTAGTTTCTCATTCATATTTAATCTTATGTATGTTTTAAACAGTGGTCCTCCTCCCAATTTTTTAAAACCAGATAGTGTTTATAACCTATTTGGAGTGGCCCTCTTTCAACAATTTTTTGAAAAATGGTTCACTCTAGAAGCTATGAGTAATCTTCGCCTTGAATTTTTTAAATTAGATTCTTTTATAAGCCATTTAAAAGTGTTCCTCACCTGGAAATTTTTGAAATTTGGATGCCCCTCGAAGCTATTTGGAGTGATCCTCACCTTATTTTTTTACGATAATTAGATACCTCAAGAAGATTATCTTTATAGTGGTCTTATTCCACCGATCAAATTTTGAAATTTGAATTATTTCAGGAACTAGGATATATGGGGTGGTCCTCGCCTGAAAATTCTTCAAAATGACATGCATCTAGAATCTATTTGGAGTTGTCCTCCCCCAGAAATTTTTGAAATTTGGAGGATCTTGGAAGCTATTTAAAGATTTCCTCCCCTAACTTCTGCCAGTGAGATGCCTTTAGTCTAGTAGTTATTCGAATCGGTCTTATCCGGCAAATTGTTGACAATATTATTATTATTATTATTGATGCTATTTTTATTCTTATCATTATTAATTACTACTTGTTTTGTAATTATTCATCAGCATATACCATTTTTTAGCCATTTTTGTTTATCATATTTTCTCGTGTAAATATATGTATTTGTATGGTACTTGTGTACTTTTCAGTGCTGGCCTGTCAGAGGTCTTACGACTGTTGGCCAGCACTATAATAAAGGAAATTGAAATTGAAATTGAAACTATAATTATTATTACTAGCACCGTGCCTTACTACCCGTTCAGGTTATACACACTAACGCTAATGTGTGATGGCAGGGTGATTGTGAGATGAAATGGAGGACCTACAGTTTAAAGTGGAATCCGAACCATAGTGGAGGTCTGGCATTCCACACATCCACAAGTTGTGATTAATACACGTCTTTTCAGAGGTGAAGGAAGGGTTTGAAAATCAGATAAATCTGTGCTGGGACCGAGGATTGAGCCCCGGACCCCCAGCACAGAAGTCCCAACACCTTAACCCTAGACCACCAGGTCATCTTTTGAAAATATAATGCCTCTAAAGTCATTTGGAGTTTAATTTAAGGCAATCTTTTAGCTTCATATTCGATAATATCAGCGGATTTTAAATATATCTAGGGGTGAATTTATTCCAGGGAAGGACAAATTATTTCCAGGGGGCAGAGTCCCCCACAGTTCAGTCACTCCTGCTGTCCACACATACTCTATATTCGGTATTCATGGATGAACTGCTCTCAGGCGATTATTAGTCTTTTTTAATGTGTGGTAGTTTATCGTCTCTATGTGGAACAATGTTGGTTACTCACTATGCACGACAAATATTCGTACATTAAAACGAATATTTTTTCCACACTTGCGTGAATCATATCAAGCATTGATTAAACGTGGACGAATAACGCAAATGTGAACCTGACTTAAGAGGTGTCTGCGCGTCAAAAGATTTAAAAGATTGTATAATTTATCTGTGTTGTATTTTTATTTGTAAAATTTGAACTTTAATTTGTTTTTTTATATTTATTTTCTAACTTTCACAGGGGGGTCAACTGATCCTGTGACTCTCAACCCCCCCCCCCCCCCCCCCCCCAC
>CABFWB010005666.1:0-15407 GCA_902151455.1 Timema bartmani | reverse complement strand
CGAATCCACGCCTTCCTGGAAATGTAGGGTTTGAATCACAAGGAAGAATAGAAAGGTGTCCAAATTCTCGGGAGGAAAAGTTTATAGCTATTTAGAGAAAAAATCGTCGCTACATTTAGCCCTAGCCCGGTAAATCATGCCAGTCGTAGTTGACGTCATGTGCCCACCAATAAGGGCTTCTCCTTAGTCAACAGCCCAAAGGATGGCTTGATGTGATTTCTATCAAGCCAGCACTAGTCATGCACTCAGCTCTTCAGCTGGTTAGTGATGCCTGCACCATCTGGTAGAAATCCCATGTACTAGGGGAGTTTAGAAAGTGCTGCCTTCCACACTGAAATTCTACCATCGAGAGCGAAAGAAACTACCATTTTTTCCAAGTAGGTTATTGTCACATATCTTCCAGGGTTATTTTAGATGCCACAATCGACATGGGACCAATGGCTTTACTTCCCCCCGAAGGAGGTTGTGCTACAAATTGTTATCGCTCAAGAAAAGGCTGTTGACTTCAGCTGGGTTTGTACCCACGAACATCGAGTCCTGAGGCAAGCATTTTATCTCAAGACCACTGAGATAGACTCACATATACTATATTTTATTATTTTTTGATATTTTTTTCATCTTTAGACTCTATTTATTAATTAATATGTCCTCCAAAGTTTCAAATCACTTAATTTTACAAAACATGACCATGGCAGTTAAAGTTGGAGAAGGTCATCTCGGTTATCAAATAATTCAAATCAAAAACATGGATTCATAAGTCATTAAAAATTTTCAATTATCATTTTCAACATTTAGTTTTAGTATCGGCTATAAAAAAATAAAGTTTTGCTATATTTTGAAATGCCTGCTCGTATTAAAAGTGATATAAATTTATGATGTGTAGCATTTATTCTCCTAACATTTTTCTCGGTTCCTCCACCTTAATATTTAGTGTCTATATTAATAAGGAAATGGGATTCACAGATGGAAAAGGAAGAGAATAAAACACACGACACCCATTCCTTAAAAGTTATTTATAGGGGTGTACATAAATCACAATAATAGTAAAACTTTTGAAGATAAAAAAATTGACAGAATAATATGGAGAATCGTAAATAAGGTGATTTAGAAATATCCGTCTTCATTTAACCATCTTTAACATTTAAAAATCTCACACACGAATAAATAATCAGTCTAAGAGCTGAACCTTATGTTATATTCAGCATTTAATAAGCTAATATATTTTAAATATCTGTCAGTAATATTAGGTAATTTGACTTGAAATTTGTTGTCTCTTTTTAAAATGAAATGCAAGAAAATACTATACGAGTCATTACTTTATTTTAATATTAACCTCATTAATTAACACTAAATGAAATAAATCTCCCCTTTTTATATAAGAAGATGTATAAGACATGAAAAACTTAAAACATAAGGGCCACTATTTCCATAATAACAATGTCCAAACCAATTTACTAGTATCTATTATTTTTTTCTATGTAAAGCAATCGAGAGTATTTATAGCTACAAACATTCTACATAAAAAGTCTTAATTTAATTATATAAAGATCTATTATCAGGATGCATACTATCTATGATCAAATAATTAATTTTTTATTATTATTGACGAATTTTACCAAATGTTTTATCTAGTCATATGACTATAGAACGTTTCTCATTATTTGATCTGTCCAGAAATAATTTAAAAATCACACATCAGAAATCAGTATTATAAAAAATTAGCTAATATGGGGATTGAGTTGACTATTGTAAAAGATAATAGTTAAATTTGCTCTCGGCGTAAGTATATATATATATTTTTTTTTTCTTAGCAAATGAAAACAACTTTTTTTTATAAGTTTGACATAATTATATAAACGACAAAATTACGTCCAAGTATATTTAAAATTCTTTGGTTTTTGTGAATCTTTTTTTATATATATGTATGACTGTCCAGACGATAAATCTATAAATTATTTGTGTACTATCGGTCTAAGTCGTTAATATAAGCTGTTTATAAAGGTCCAAAAACTAGGTCAAACTATAGTTCCCAACAAAATTTAGAAAACAATAAATATGATTAAGACTTTCCCAAGAAAAGTAGGTCCAATGTTTACAAAACAAAATTATATTAAATTACGTTAGGAACAAAAAGGTTTGCAAATTATATGTTGCAATCATTAGATCTAATTGATGAGGATACTAGTATTTTATGACCAAGATGAACACTAAGCTCTATATAAAACACAAATACGTCACAGAATCACAATGGTGGGTCAGCAGAGTTGTAAGTACGACACGTTTCGTTAATGTTCGACTAAGTCCATTCAATAAAATACGTTACATGAAGTTGTGCAAGTAGTTATTTCGGCTGCCGACACTTGCTTAGATGGTGCACGCTGTGGTTAGGTTGGGGCCTAAATATTTATCTTACTTCTATCTCGGTAAGGATCTGAAAAGAAATAAAAATAAAATGTTACAAATAAGATACATTCATTTGTAGCATTTAGATATTTAAACCCTAACATTGTGTCTACAAACGTGTAAATTACCTAGCATTAATAATTAGTATTATGTATCAAATATAATAAATGTCAGGGTGGTAGTAGTAGCAATTTTGTTAGGAAGCTAAACCCTTACCCAGGAGGGTAGTGGTCACCCATTGTCCAGCTATAATCAGGATACTATTTTCACTGTATGTTTTTTTATGCTCTATCCAGGCAAAATCATTTTTAAATTTATTCTTAGCACCACATTTTATTATCCGCTTGGATGAAACGCATATGTACTAATTTAGCTAATGTGATGGGATGAGGATTAGAGGAATTAAACCAGCATTTGCGTAAAGGGGAGAGTGGAAACCAATCTAGGAAAAACCACCCTCAGTACACCTGATCGGTTTTCAAGACCCGAGCTCTCCATCTTCAACAGTTCAGTTTATTACGAGAGTGACGCCTTATATTATGTGGTCACCAGGTCCTATTATGGCCTATACAGGGTGAGTCAAAAAGTTGTTACCACTTATTTGGGCAAGATATCGTGTGAATTTTCTTTCTTCTGTTTCAGACTAAATATGAAGACATGATTTAGTTTGAAAGAAAGAAGGAAGATTTCAGCTTGGATGAAAATAAATATATGTTAAGACCTAAATATTGTCCATCCTTGTCTTATCTGATTGATTGTCCCGTTACTCCTTTAGGTGTTCCAGTTTTGATGTAGATTTATGGAAGCTTATCTATCTGACATGTTTCGGTACTTGAGTTATCGTACCATAATCATGAAACTGTAAAATCAAAATTAAAGACTCTAGTAAA
This sequence comes from Timema bartmani, assembly GCA_902151455.1. Classification (NCBI taxonomy): domain Eukaryota; kingdom Metazoa; phylum Arthropoda; class Insecta; order Phasmatodea; family Timematidae; genus Timema; species Timema bartmani. The sequence continues at coordinate 12,114 of CABFWB010005666.1, read as the reverse complement.
GAATGTTGAATAATACAACGGCTATATTGAGTAAAATATAACATGTAAAATATAACAATGAAAAAGGAATTAGAGTATCAATATTCAAACAAACAAACAAACAAACTTACGTCGTTAAATGATGGAACACGATGTGTTTCTATGACTCGTAGATGTTAACTGACAGGGTGATTCAATATCAAACTCTTAGAAAATATTTAATTCATTTACTCCTTACGAAATATTCATTTAGAATGTTTTCTAAAATATTGGATGGAAGTCTTTCAGTCATCATCAGTGGTGATGAATACATTTCAAGACCCGTATTTCAAAGATCCCACAAGCCATTTAGCTATCCATTAAATACATGAGAAATTTGTGCGCACAGGTTCTGTTGCAAATGACTGTATGGAAAACAGCGGATGAACTAAAAGTGTTCAACCTGAAGGTAGGCTAAGATCATACGCGTTCAAGAAGCAATGATGAATAGTCCAGAGAAATCAAGTCACAGATCACTGTAAATCGGGAGTTCTGAGCCACGTCTTCACAGAACTATCCATTTTGATTTAGTGATGAGGACGTACCACATTCAAATTGTATAAGCGCTTTATGATTCTGATAATATTGATCTTGAAGAGGTTGCACAAGTGTTCTTGGAAATTAAACAAAGAGAACCTTCTGTTTTGTTCATTTTCTCGTTCGAAGCCACATTTCATGTTAGTGGAAAAGTAAATAAGCATAATTGCGTCTGTTGGTCTACTAAGAATCCACATGCACTGAGAAAGCACATTCCGGATTCTCCTAGGCTACCATATGGTATGCTATTTCTAAGTTTGAAATAATAGGTCCATTTTTTTTTGATCCAGCTGTAAATGTAGTTTCATATTTGGACATGTTGAAGAATTTTCTGGAAGACAATCTGCCAATAATTATCTTAAGAAATGGATACTTTCAAAAAGACGGTGCAACCACGCAATACGCCCTTTAAGTTCGAAGATATTTGGACGATACCTTTTGTAGACGTTGGATTGGAAGAGGTGGGCCTTTACCTTGGCTGGCAAGATCACCGGACTTGATCCCCTGCGACTTCTGGTTATGGAGAATGGTCAAAAAACGCGTGTATGCCATGAGCCTCGTGATATCAATGACCTTGGAGAATGGATAACTGACGTTATCTTCTCTATACCTACAAAAATGTGTCAACAATCTATGGACTCTATGGTAAACCGACTGCATATTTGCATTGAGAACTAAGGAGCTAATGTTGAAGGAGTGCATTAGTGTCAGTTGCAATTAATGTTATAGTACTGGCATGATTTATTGAATAAATAATAAAAACATACCTATCCCATTTAAATGGTAACTTGTTTTGACTCATCCTGTATAAGTAATTCACAATCATGGTTTAGTAATCAAGGGGTAGATAATCTAAATGACATTTAATCCAAGTAAGTTCTTTGAACTTAAGAGTAGTAAATATAATAAAGAGATTAAATATAAAAATATCTCGATGAAAATATATTTTTAGCATCACTCAAGATAATACCATTTAAATGTAATGTCTCGATTATAACTATTCATTTTAAAACTATTCCTCACTAGTATCTCATATTAAAAATAGACAAGCAACTTAATAAAACTAGTATACATATCCCTACAATGTTTACTGTCTACTATAGAGAGTTCTACATTACTATAATATAATACTTAAAAACCCATATAGTTCTGTTTAATTAAGTAAAAATCTATAAATAAACTTTTTAAGGTTAGAAATTTTCTACCTTTAAGACCACAAAATTGACTCGCTTCTGTGGCCGCGTGATATTACGCACTACTCTCTCAGTAGAATAGACTGCCGATGACAGGGAGATAGGGGTTCCAATCCTGGTTGGGTGTACTGAGGGTGGTTTTTCAAAATGGTTTTCCACTCTCCATCCACGAAAATGCGGGTACACTTCATATTATTATAACCTCACTAATCCCTAAAACCATTAGCATAATTAGTACATAGGTGTATAACCTGAACGAATAGTAAGACGTGGTGGTAAAAAATCATGTATAATTAATTAATCATATATGTTTTGTGTTAAGATGCATGTTTGAATTTATATTCAAAATATGTATATGCTAATTAGCTATTTTTACATGTTAGAAAAAACCTCTTTATATATTAATTGTTTTTAATCCATCAAATAGTGGCGAGTTTATCTTACTACATGAGTGGTCACGCAGACTAAACGTAAAGTTCATAAGCAAATAGTCTAAATTACTGATGATTAGAGAGCTCGGAGCTCAAATTCCATGTGGATGTATTGATTTTTTTTTCTAAATGGTTAACAAATCTCTTCCCTGTTAAATATGGATAGATTTCCTCTCATTTCCTAATTTATATTCCGTTAGTGTAAATAAATGCGTATAACCCAAGAGAGATTGTAAGAACTATGTATCTAACGATTAAAAAAAATTGTTAAGCAAGGCACTATATGCTATTTAAATTAACTTAAACCCTCATGTAAGGGTCAAATAAAGTTGAGGTGGGACTGTAGGGAACGCAAGAAAAGGCCAATGTTTTTACCATTTTTAAGCAAAAAAATTTTTTTGGCCAAAATAGATAAAATATTGTTTCAGTACAAATATAGAGTTGAATTTTCTACACGTAGTGATATCAACATTAATTTTGTTGAATATCTGTCAAGAGCATAGTGGCATTAGATGAGATACTTTTTAAATGAAGGGAAAAAAAGAAATGTCATTAGATTTCAGGGCACTATTGCGTTTTTATTGGAGAATTAAAAAGTATATAAATAGGTGAATATAATGAAATGTTGTTACTTACTCAAATCAAATTGTAATCTATATTTTAGTAATGTCTTAACTTAAATAAGGAATATTTATTAGATTGTTAAAGTTAGTATCTCTAGACGATAATAATTTCAATAACTTAATGTAAAAACATTGAAATTAAAATTTTCTGTTAAAAAGACTATATATATATAAATCAAAAACATATATTCTCTTTTACATATTAGTTTGAAACATGTTGTATTTTGCTAGCCAAAGTTCATAATTTATTGTCTTCATCAGCAAGCAAGATGCACTTAAGTACGAGCCAAGATTATTTCTATCCTTTGACTTAATAAAGTTCATTGAGACATGACATTGAATGATATGGCTCTCAATATATTATTGACTTCATGAAATTATACTACGTTGGTAAATTATGAGCTGAGGGTCCCGGGTTCGATTCTCGGCATGGCCGAAAAATTTATCCTTGATGAAATGTGAGTTTACCCTTTAACATTGCTAAATTAACGGCCGGAGAGAGGATGTTGTGTCTGTTATATTCTTAAGTTAGATTATAAGGAATATGAAGCTACGAGAGGCCTAGCAAGGGAGTAATGGAAAATATATGGATTGAATAAAAATCTTACCCAAGCCACAGGCTGGAAAAAGTAATGGATGTAAAGTGTAAAGGTAAAAGCTGTATTTTATGTTTATGTCTTTCATGTTGGCGTGCCACCCGAATCGTATTTAAGTGCTACTCAGTTGCAAGCGTGCCATAGTTTTGTCATCCCTGCACTAGACACAGTGAATGTAGTCATAAAATCCTATAAAATACAATAATCCATTGGGGCCAGTTAAGTCAAACATAGCACTGTTTGTTAACATCAAGATATAGTACGATTCAGATAAGAATAACTTTATCGCAGATAAGATTCCTCCCATTAATTATTATACAACACCATTGGCTAAGCACCCAAAATTACCGCACGATCTTTCGTTGCTCATCAGAATGCATAGAATTACCCCCACTTATAAAAGTACACAAACACAGATTACAAGTATGTTTTTTGATATCTCTATAGTAGTTAAATGTCCAAAAACAATTTTTTAAAGAAAATATGGGGTAGCTCCCAATAAGAAAGGAACTTTGGGTATACTAAAAAAGACCTTAAATTTTGAGATATTAACAAGAAAAAATGACAATGATCTAATTAGGGAAAAAATACGAGTTCAATTTTAATAACGTCTTATACAAGTTGCTCTTCCACGGATATAAATGTTAGTTTTACATCACCACAATCAAAAGAATCCCTTATCCATTAGTTTTTAGGGTTTGGTGCAGGGATTAATTTCTATAGCTACCCGCTAAATCACGCAGGTGCTCAGTAATTTTATATTCTACTTCTAGTAGAAATTATTCGTCAGTGGACTCTAGAAACGTCTTTAGTATTTGTCAGTAAATATATGTGAAAGTGCCCTGGTTTTGATAAATTAGGTTTAAGTTAGGCTTAGATCTTCAATGGCTCCACCTCATAATATTCACTTACATCATTCCCTCATCTCATTGGGTCATGGAAAGAGCCTCCATTGAGAGGATGGGCTTTCCCTGGGTAACGGTACATTAGTACTGGTTAATCTTTCCGAAAGCTGAGATACAGATTGATGTAGTCCTAACAGGTTTTTACTATTATATTCCGAATAAATCAACATACTTATTCTATTGAGGTATACCCGAATTTTCGTGGAGAGTGAAAAACAATTTATGAAAAACCGCTCTCAGTGCTCCCAAACAAGATTTGAACCCCAACCTTTCCATCACGGTGAACCAAACTAGACATTCCTGACACCTTAGCCTACGTGCCCACCAATTCGGGTCACAGATTAAATGATTATGACCTCAGTCTTGCGTATATTTCTAACCCAAACAAAATTAGCCAGTACAGTACTTGTATTATTTAATTTGCGTTGATTTAATTTTTAGAAAGACACTTGGAGATAATTCAACTTGATTCATCCTCGTATATTGATATATATTTAACTATCAAGTTCACAGGGGATGTAAAAATGAATCAAAACCTTTTTCAGCAGACTAACTTTGTCAAATGTAATATAAGATGTTGCCGCGAACATTTACTGGCCGTGGGCAATAGGAACGTGATTCAGTAGTACTTCCCTCTGAACAAATTCTAGAGTTAGATTTGGCCATCAGTTCTAAGGCTCCACTTCAATAGTCATCAGCTCCATTCTCTTTGACTGACCTTTCTTAACCTTAGTGATTGTGTAATGATGTATTTCCTTGGCATGACGATATTGGATGTAGATATCTACAAGACTCCATAGTGCGTGCCTGCAGGCGAGCTGTAATGAGCGAGCGGCCATAGTACCAACATTTGCGAATAAAGGGTAACATGTGGCCAGCACAATAGCCCTCCAACCTTCAATCTCAATTTTCTAAACCGGAAATGCAACTTCTTTATTCAAAGAGATCCTCATTTGTCCTCAAGAGGCTAAGTTTGATCCCGTTCCAAGCCCACAGCTTCATTGAGAAGTTCTAGAAGTGCCAGGGATCGAACCCGAGACCTCTGGATATGTAGCCAGGAACTCATACTTTTAGACCAAATATTCGGTCATATAACTACAAGTCGTTCAAATAATATTGGCTTCAGTGCTACTCGTAAACCTGTTAACCACACCGGTGGGCACGCAGACTAAATGTCAGGCTCGTCTTTTTTTTTTTACCGGTGGCGGATAGATCAGGGCATGAATCCCGGCTGGGTAGACTGATGGTGGTTCTAAATAAATATTTGGCGTATAACCCGAACGTGTAGTAAGACGTGGTGTTAAAAAACTAAATAGTATTCTACTCTCTCCACGCAAATACAGGTAAGTTTCCTCTAAACTCTACCTTCATCATCCCTACAGTACAGACAATTAAAATGTGTAGGGCTATAGCCCGGATGGGTAGTAAGACGAAGTGAGATACAAAATATTGCAATCTTTAGAACCCAAATAATGATTTACAATTAATAATTACTGAACCAAATTAAGAAAATAAAAAGTTTGTCATGCTCAAGGGATTTTTATTTTCTTAGAGGTTATTGTGATACAAGGTTTTTAATGTTAACCATGTTATGATATTACTCTTAGAAAATAGCCGGAATTGAAATTTTATTTCGATCATCTAAGAAAATTTGTAACACCGACTTTGAAACCAAACAGTGTGTGAGGTATTGTGCGTTAAAGAACCAACAAAAATAAAACTACGCCTACAGGAACTATTGTAATGTGGTGGATCAATGCAATTTTCAAAGTAAGTCCTTAGTGCCCTAAAATTAAGTTTGTAATGATTATTTAAAATCTGCAATGGTTATGACATGGTCTAGGTTGATAGTCTCACACTTAACCGGGTTGCTGGTGACAGAGACTGGAGCTCGAATTCCAACAGGGTATACTGAGAGTGTAATTTCTTAAATGGTTTCCCGCTCTCCTTTCACGCAAGCAAGTATAAAGACGTGGTGCATCCAAAAGTGAAATTGGTCATTTCATGAATTGGGAAAATTTTTGCCTAGTCTAAAAGTTGTCTTCTTTGCTTGGCCATTTCACGAAACACCAAAAAAAAAAAAAACTCGTCCGGTTTACGATATGGGTAGTGTTGTGCTGGATAGTTCATGTACTAGGCAGCTACAAGTGCTACCCAATTAAGGAAATGGATGAGTTTTAGCATCCTTGAAATGGACAAGCAAATAACAGGTTTGATCTAGAGTTTTAGAATGGAAGGCTAGGTTTAGATAGGTTGACTTAGTTTATCATTCTTAACAAATATCTGAAAACAAATTTCAGTTTAACCATTTAGAAGATAGGACAATAACTTCCAGTTGATGATATAGCCAAGAGTTCATGCAATTTTAGCCCAGTTCGTGAAATGGACAAGAGAAAAGGCTTGTTGATGGAATGGACATAAATCTAGCCAATTCGTTAAATGAGCAGTTTCACTTAAAGTGTGTAACATCTATGTGTGTGTATATATAGGCATAATGTATGTGTGCAAAAAAATAATTCTGGACACATGATATATATATATATATATATATATATATAGCATAGGCCCATAATTAATTATATATATATATATATATATATATATATATAGCATAGGCCCATAATTAATTTTTTACACGCATACATTATGACTGTGATAATTACTCTATGTTCAAATTGACCATTCACATTAATATAGATTATAATGACAAACCATATTGAAATAACTAATACTAGCATAATTTCACCACTAAAAAGCTTCATTTTGCTCACATGTAAGCACAAAATTAATTAAACATCTCTGACTTATTTAGAGATATAGTGAACCCTTAAAAATATAAAAATAAACATTCAGTTAAATATACCAGCTATCGTCATATTTATCCACCTCTCGACTTGATAATGCATTTATTCACACCAGTATGTTAACCTATAAATTGAGATATTCTTGATCATCCCTCAATAGTTCAAAAATGTATTTAAAATTTGTATTTAAATAAAAGAAAATAAGTGTTTGTTAATTAATAATTGAATTATATTAAAGATTGAGGATTTGATTGTATGTTTTGTTTTTAGTTTTTTGCTATACAGCGTCCTACTAACAACCATCAAGGCAATATATATTTTTTTAACTATGCTATTGGATTAGAGATGAGGAAGGTACAATTCATAGGAAATGAGCTATCATTTTATTTAGGTAAATGCACTTAGTAAATCCAGTGGAGATTTGAACCCTGACCTCCCCGTAATCGGCAAGACAGACTAGATGTACTTTATGTTTATTCCTCTCGCCTACCGATGCGGGACGTAGAGTATTGAAATGTATTTAAAAAGGTGGATGTGTCCTCCTTTTTTTTATCGAGAAGTTTTATAACCCTGACAGTAACGCTAGCCTTCTGGCTCAGAAGTATTTCCTAATAAAGAAGAGGGTAGCGTGCTTGTCCTGCCTTTCACAGCGAGTACGTGGCGGTCATCCGCAATGAGCAGCCAGATGACCAGCTACGAGCTACGCCCCCAGAACCTCCCTCCCCCTTCTTCCCGCCAAGACAACCTACAACACGAGCAAATATCTACATATTATAATTTCCTAATGTGTGTGTGTTTCTTTCTGCGCCCTCCAGAAGCCCCAGATGACCTAGAAAAGGTGAAACTTTGCACACTTATTGTACAGCAGAGCATCGATAATTTCGAACGTAAAAAATCTGGATCGTCGATAATCTGTGTTGCTAAGAAAAAGTATTATTTATAAAAAAACAAACAAAGTAGTATCAATATCAGAAACATGGCCGCCAAAAAGCGCACTTCAACCCTTAATATAGAAATTTGAGAGTTTTCTCATTGTTAGATTTTTGCCTTATCATATCCCTTGAGAATTTGTGATTTTTAGCAAAAATAAAACAATGTTAATGTTCGTTGTTTAAATAAAGTGAAAATATATCTACCTTAACATTGAGTTTTAATAAGTATTCCATCTGTGCATATTTTATTAATTTTTGGCATAGATGCAATTTTTTCGAAAATCCGGAAAAATTAATAATCCTGAATATTTCTATCCCCAATTAGTCCTAATTATCAACGGTCTACTGTATTTGCCACGGGACAGAAGCTAAAGGGGTCAGATTTTAAATATTTTATTTAATAAAAGATAAATTACTTTATTTCACTCTCACTTTATCCCCTCTTACGTAATAACTGATAGAAATGTAGCCTACTTTTTACACCCAACCTGCCATGTACTTATCAAGTGAAGATTAGGTTTTGTTGGTTGGTTATTACTATAATCAATCTGTCGTAGACGGGCCTAAACACTAGTTCATAAATACTGGCAAAAAGATTTGGTTTAGTCAGAATAGAATGAAAGGGTTATTGCTAAATTTTGAAACTATGCTTATGAATTTAGATTTTTTTCAATTCTTTTTTCTGGTCTAATTGAAATTTTTTAAGTCTTTTATCAATTAAAAGAACGGTTTTACTGTAAAATTTGAAGACGGCAGACTTTGGGCGTCATACTTTTTACAGCGAGAGAAAAAGCTCAATTCAACCATGTCGCCCCCCTTTTTCACTCGTTCGGAGTGAAAAATTGGGAATAATTGGCCGGGGGGGTTGAAAATAGGGCTATGGGGCTTAGTAACTTGTGCAGTTAGAGAAACAGCTCTATTTGACAGTAACCCCCCCTTTTGGGTTAAAATCTGGGATTAATCAGCCCAAAGAGGTTGAAAATAGGGATTTCTCGTTTATTAAAAACGTAAAACTTGATCAAAACAACAGAGAACAGAGGATATTTGCATGAAATCCAAAATTGTGCATGTCAAAACTTTTTTTTTGTCAAAATAAATCAAATAACACTCGGGTAGAAACATTGTTTAATTTTATTCACGTGATGACCTTAAAAGTTAGTGAATATCTCTTAGGGGTGTCCTAGAATTTAATGACAACTTTTTCTCTTCATTTAAAAAGTATCATCTAATGCTGTTATGCTCATGACAGATATTCAACAAATGTTGATATCCCTATGCGAAAAAAATTAAACGATATGTTTCTTCTGGAGTAATATTTTATTTATTTCGGCCAGAAATGTTTTGCTTTAAAAATTTCAAAACTAATGACCTTAACTTGCGTTCTCTGTACTCACACCTTAACAAATATTAAATTTAATAATTAACCAAATTATAAGTAGTAAATTTCAGTTCCTAGTTAGTGGTCGAAACAAAGACATTTAGCTCAGTATATACGTACTCTAACAATCAAGTAAAGCTATAGCATTTCCCTTCCAGAGGATAGTTTGTAATTTATTCGGTTGCCCTATTTTCTTCTCAAATGAATGGTGGCTTACCCTTCTCTTCTTCTCTTACGCTTGCTTGGTTTGTAAAACTTAAGAGAGAGTCCCACTCCAGAGGATAAATAAAATACCTTGGGTAGATAATAAAAAATATATCACTTGAACCAGTCGTTATACATAATTTATTTAAAAAAAAAGAAATTAAGATCAGTGAAATCTCTTTATAATATTTAAAAAACACTACCATAAAATTTGGTATTAATTATTTGAAAATAAAATAGCCATTTGTTGAGGGAAGAAGTCTGAAAACTGCACTTAAAATTATTTATGGTTCAAACGTAATCTTGTATCAAATATTCTAGATAATCAGCTGTAGGATGGATTCTTAAGTCAATGCTAACCAGTTCTGTAAATAGGGCGACGACTATATAAAAAATATATATAATGCTCGGCTGAGTGAATGTGTCTTGACAAGTCTACAAGGACACACAAGGTATAAAAACTGAACCCTTTTAGCCATCATATCCTTGCCTGATCAAGTAACAGCTGCCGACACCCTCAAAGCAGGCCGGTTGATTCCCCCAAGCTGTTAGGGGTGTAAACGCCATACACAAAAAACACAACATTTAGTCTGATCCGTATATATTCTTTATGATTTGTGGAAACTATTATTGGTGATGGGTGACACATTGTAGAACGGGACCGGCGTTCTCTACCAATCTCCTCTCAGTGCTGCTCACTGGAGCTGCTTATCCATCTAATAAGGTTTTTAAGTAGGGAGGTCAATTTGAATGGCCTTTTTCTTACCAGAATACTACCATACGGTAGGATTCTGGTAGGAAAAAGTGCCTCCCAAAGTGTTCATCCTACCCAAATTAGGATATAGCTTACCCTCGTATTTAAGTCAGAGAAACCACAAAAAGTTAATAATCGAATGCCATAATCGGCAGAACATATGGCATCCATCGTTGAGGAACAGTCAGCCCTTCCCTGTTTTCCTTAGCTCGCCTTGGTCATATTTTCGGGTAATAGAATAGTTCGGGATAGCCCTACCACTCCCTGGCTTCAGGAACAAGAGGAGTTGTCACCTCCATGTGTAACGGCAAGCGTTATGGAGGAAGTCCAAAACTCTGCCCTAGGAATTTTTGACGCGTTACCCCAGATATGGGTACCCAGTGACGGCCGTTTTTTAAAATTAATTTAAGATACCATTTAAAAACTTTTGTAAACGGATATTTAGACTAGTACCCTTGGCTTGGCATGAAAATGGTCTAAAACTGAGCCAGACAGGATTGTTCCCGTGTTCAGGGACAGTCATAAATAATAATAAGACATTGTCATCAATGCACAATTAAAGAGGCAGGATAAAAAGAGGGTCCCATGTCATTGGTGGCTGTGGTTTTGACGATCTCACACGTTCATTGCATACTCTGCTTTAATCTATGAGGACCCTAAGCACGGGAAACATCCTTGATATCGCAGTGGTAGAGCAATGGAATGTGAAACCAAGGGTACTGCGTTCAATTCCCGTGTTCAGGAATCATTTTTCAAATATATTTAAAATAATATTATTTAATTATGTATGTAGGCCTATACAAAAACGAGAGCTACGAACGACCTATTCTAAGCGATAGTTATGAGGTGGGTGGTTTAGAGTAAGTTTATCCTTGTTAGCGTGGAGAGAGGATTGAAAAACCAGCAAGAGAAAACCTTCCCTAAGTGCACCAGACTGGAGGTTTAGACCTTTCTGCCACTGTTGCGGGATTGATTACCTTAGTAAAAATCATATAGATCGTATGTAAATATATATATATTTATATACGTAAGTAAGCAGGTGTGCTTTTATGTATATAGGTATGTATGTATATATATATATCAAACAATGTGTGTGTTTTATGTATTATTATGTCTTTCTTAGGCTATGTATGTGTAACGTGTGGTTTTGTTTGTGTTTACATATAGGCCATTATGTGTGTGTTTGTTTGCATAGAGGCTATGTATATGTGTTGTATGTAACTATTCATGTAACATATGTATTTGTATTGTAGAGTTGTGTAAGTGCACATATACATTATGTGTACTAGATTAACACAGCACACAAACCACTGCACATACATTTTCTAAATAGCGTAAATCCAACTCCACAATGATAAATTATTTATTGGTCCTCATCAGAAGTAAAACATGGAAATCTTAGCTCAGTAATTACACCCCATTTATCTTGAGAGGTAGTAAGCTTACCCTAATGAGTTACACTATGGTTCAGCTTAAGATATGGACATACAGTAATCGGCCAAAGTAAAACTGCTACTTTTCAGTGTAAACAGAGTGTATATTCCGTAACCTTACTGGCATGACTACGAAACTGGAACCAGGGATTCAAATTCCAACTGAATGGAATAAGGATTGCCCACCCCATTTATAAATTTCCTTTTTCTTTCCAGGCAAATGTTAGCGATTTTTACTTTCTCTCTATCTTACAGGTAGAGAAAGTATGGTGATCGTCAAAAAAATCGAACTCGAGATTTTGATGA